>APFE030093249.1:0-11308 GCA_000404065.3 Pinus taeda | reverse complement strand
TATCCCATTGATGTTGGACCTGATTAACTTCCTCTAGAACACTATAAATATAGGCATTGGGCCAGAGGAGGGGAGGTTGAAAGCTGCACATTCCAAAGGGTAGATGCTGCTGGAATTAGGACTTCCTTGTAGAAGCTTGTGAGGAGAGATTCCCATCCTTTCTTGTTTCATTTGGAAGTGGGTGAGCTTATCAAAGTAAAGGAAAACTCTTGCTGGACCCTGGGAGGAACTTGCACAACACCAAGGCTCAGGTTGTAATGGTTTCTTTTGTTTCCTATTAATACAAATAAGTCCATTCTTCTCAACAATTTGTTATTAATGAGTTGTTTCATATACTCCTTGGTCTATATGTTGAATATGTTTTATTTTATGAGATATTCGGGTGCTATGTAATCGTTTGATTGTTAGTGAATGCAGGTTTCGAAGTGAAGGAGGAGCTCATCCGGATCAACGAGGCTGGACTACTACAACGGCGTTGGACTACAGGTAGGATCTAAAACACTTGATTTATTGTATGGTAAATGCATGTTTAGAGAAGGATTGCTCTTAATTGTCTTGTTTGTCACTAGAAAGTATTAGGCTTCTAGGGAGGTTGGTTTTGTCCGCAAGATTAACTCTTTCCGCATGACAACTCTCAATAAAGAATATGGAAGAAGGAGCCTCCCACAAAGGAACCACGTTGTGGAAGATGTGCAGCCAAGGTTGGGAGTTCTTTAAAGACCAGCTCTACAGAATACCAGGAAATGAGCAAAAAAATTGATTGTGGGAAGATAAGACTATGGGCCTCCAACCCTTGAATCTTGCACCAGAAATTGCAGATTTGTGTAACTGGCTCATCCAAAAAGGTATCCACAATCTTGCTGACATATGCACTTGGGATTCCGCAGGGAACTGGAATAATTGGGCTCTCCATCGCCCCACTGACTAGATGCTCCCCCAACTCCATCTCCTTCTTGCTAAGATCTCTGGTCTGGATCCTGTGCATCTCCAGTCGAGGGACAAGTGGGGTTGGGGGAAGACCGAAGCTTACTCAGCATGGTTGGGCTTTGCAGCTCTTCAAGAACAACAACATCAGATCCACACTACAAAGCTCTGGTAGCATGTTTGGGATCCATTTGTTGTTGGATATACTGAGAGGGGGGGTGAATTAGTATTTATTTTTCCCACTATTGTTTTACCAGTTAAAGCATATATTCAAAACACAAGATGAACAACAAGAATAAATGCTTTTATTAATATAAAATGTGCAGTAAAATAGATACAATATATAGATGGTTACAATCAGTTGCCAAGCTCCAACTTGGACTTTGGTGAGGCTGCAACCTCCAGAGCACCAACTCTATTTCACCAAGACACCAATCTTGGACTTAGGAGCACCAACTCCCAAGGACTTCAATCCTTCCTACTTCTAAGGCATCAATCCCAAGGACTCCAATCCTTCTTCCTTCTAAGGCACCAACCCCAAGGACTCCAATCCTTCTCACTTTTGAGGCACCAGCCCCAAGGACTCCAATCCTTGTCACTTCTGAGGCACTAACCCCAAGGGTTCCAACCCAATATTGTCAAGGCATGTTTGATAGTAATCTTCTGCTTCAGAACTCTTCTCTGTTGAGTTCTATCTGTTTACAGTTTCACTGTAGTCTCCAAGCTACAGTATCAATGACAACCAGTCTTCTCTTGAAGGAGTCTTTACAACTCTTCCTACCATTCACACAAAGTCTCCAATAGCTGAACTCTGATCATATCTCTACACTGCTTTAGTGAGTCCACTACAACTGCACTAAAACTCTGCATAAGAACCTGCTTTCAGTTCAAGCATATGTTCTAATGTCACGGTGAATGTTTCAGCAAGACTGCTTCTCTGCTGGCAACTTCTACCCTCCGAATGCCTCCTGTCCTGTTGGTCCTTCAGCCCTCTTTTTGTTCTGCTGGACCCTCTTTCTGTTCTATTGTTTTCTCCAACTGTTTCAATAGTGTTCAATAGCTGCAACAACCTTGACCAGCGTTCACCAACAACTTCATACAACGCTTAACCACCTCTGTTGCTTCTGCTACCTCACATTCTGGTTCTTCGCAACACCAACAATAACCATAGTCCTCTGTTTTACTATTTTATACATTCCCATGCCTTTGTCCATTCATTTTTGCTTACACCACCTCTTAGGCTTCCTCAACGCTCGCTGTCATTACCTTTGTGCTCGCTTGCTTCTTCAGCTTCCCAGCTTTCGGTTTCCTCTGTCTATTCATGCTCACAGGACACGTTGAATCAATGGCAAGAATTGAGTCATACACAGAGGACACATATATCAAAATTGTAACAATGCTCATGTTTTCTCATGATCGCAGGCATACATAGGGGCCACTTCATTTAACGAACAACCACATCTTATCGCAATCATAATCGTCATGATTCACCCCATTTATCTGACGTTCAGCCTTCTAAAACCACCAGAAACAGTTATCATAAGCCTTTCGGCCTAAAACACCCCGCGCAAGCCAAATATTTAATTACACAAAGAATATGAGAAAAACCAGTCAAAAGACTAAGGGGCAGACTTCAAGCAATATTAAACCCGCATCTAAATTGTATCGGGTCTGTAGCTTAAATCGCAATCGAAAATTCGTGAATCCCGGGGGTCCTTTATATATCGCACCCATGACTCCGCCGATGGCCGACGGCTGATCCTCCACTGCTCCGATGGACCAGATGCGATATGGTATTAAACCATGGTTTATATGCTTGTCGGTTCCGCGACCTTATCGCAATCGATGCTTTCATGTGGCAAGGCTTCACGGCTTGCGATCTGCGATATTGCATTGAGTCAGTTGTGATATTCCATTGGGTTTGTGTATATATGTATCGCTATCGGCAATCACAAAGGGGCCGCTTAACACTGTATGACTTTGCTCCGAATTCCTGATGCGATAATCACTATCGGCGATTGCAATGGTCCACTTGAAACATTGTAACGCCCACTTCCGAAGTGCCGATGCGATAATCACTATCGATGATCGCAAGTTGCACAGGGTCAAGACTCATCGTTAACATAGACCCCTCATAGCGATGCGATGTGCCGGACCCGATAGGATCCCAAATCTCACGTGCATATATTTTCAAGTCCGCTTTCCGCCTCCGATAGTGTTAAAGCATGCATACATGGGTTTTACAGGCCCGATAATGTAACTGGATATATCTATATGAGTTCTTCCCCCGATGGATCCTGATAACTCTGTCTGCTTCCTCTGTGGCTCTGATGGCTCTGTTTGCTGTTAAATGCATCCATTGCTCCTCTGATGGCTCCCGATAGTGCAGTTGTACGCATACATGTGATTTCTGCTCCCGATAGTTGTTAAATGCATGCGTATAAGCTCTCCGATCACTCTGTTTATGTGTTTCCTCCGTTTGCTCTCTATGTTCCTCTTCATTGTTATATATATCTGACATATACATATATATGGCTCCTCTGGTGGTGCTTCATGCTCTATTAGCTCCTCTGGTGGCTCTGTGTGCTCCTCTCGTCTCCATCTGTTCCTCTGGTGGCTCTGTCTACTCTTGTTTGCTCCTCTTCTTTGGCATATATATGGCATATATGTATATGTTATGTTCTGGTTGCTCTGTTTGCTCCTATAGCTCTGCTAACTCTGTTTTGGCATATATATGTATATATATATATGTATATATATAATGTAATATATATATATATATAATATATATATATATATATATATATATATATATATATATATATATATATATATATATACATATATATATATTATATATATATAATATATATATATAATATATATGGCTACTCCTGTAGGTTCTTTGTGGGCATGTATTACATGCAGCGCTCCTCTGATATGGCTCCTCTTGCTCTGATATGCCTCCTTGCTATATGGTTCCTCCTATAACTCCTCTTGCTTATGGCTTGGCTATCCTGATGGCCTTGCTCCTGTCTCTTCATGAATCTTCTCTACATCCCCTTGGCTTCATGTCATCCTTTAGTATCCAGAATATTGTCATATTGACATCAATGACAACCTAGGTCAACAATCTCCCCCTTTGTTATTGATGGCAATATTCTTCTTCTCTCCCCCTTTGACATCAATGGCAAAGGAGTGCTATGGGACTCCCCCTATCAAACTTCTTATGTTCTTCATGAATGGTAGATCTTTACGGGTCTGTGACTCCCCCTATCATAGTGATCTTCTTCTTTTTACTCAAGATAGAAGGATTGCTATTTTATCATCAATTTGCACATTATTCCCTCTTCATATCTCAGAACTGCTTTATATGGCTTCAACAATGCTTAAGGATGCTCTACTTTAATGCTTTCATTTAGATTGCAAATGGCCATACACCAAGTTTCCAAGTCCAAGCTTTCATGCTTCAATCCATATTGATGTCTCCATAGGCAGAATTGAGAGACCTTCATAGTAAGAATCAAGAGAGACTGCCACTGAGATTATCTTCCTTGGCGTCTTTCTTCAGATCTGAGTTTATTTGTGTCTCTATGCTTCTTCTTAACTCACTGCCATCCTTTCCTTGTGTTCTTGTACATATCTCAGCTAGTTATTACCTCTTAGCAGATTTAGATATCCAATCTGTGACTGTCTTTTAAATACAATTGCTGATCTGCATCTTCATGCAGTGTTTCAGTTTTGATATAGGTTGCCAGCTGCTCTTACTTCAAACTCTATTCCAGATGTATCTGTTTGTTTGAAGACTGCCTCTATTAGTGTCCAGAATTTATCTATTCTCGCATTAAATTCCTGAGTTAAGACATAAACTTCTGTGATAATAGCACCATGGTTGTTTTCCCTATTTCTTTAACAACAGTCCAAAGAATGGTTATAGGATCATATGCTTCAATGGAGTGCTCATGAGACATGATCTTCATCAAAGAATGATTGTTAATATAGCTCAACAAGGATTTCATCAGGACCCTTTTCACTAATAGCTTCTGCAATAGTGATCAAGAATTACAGGCTCCCCCTAACTGTATGCATCATCTCCTTTTGGCAGAGACTTATCATAAAATGCTTAGATTGTCAATCTTCAGGCCAATGACATATGCTGTTGGCTGGAGATCTCAAGGGACTTTCAGATTGTATTTGCTTTCTTCTCCATACTTGTGACACTTTCTTATTTTGCATGGTTCTAGCTTGTGTAAGAGCCCATGTTAAGTTACAATCACGTGCCATATGACCAATGTTATGACACTTGAAGTATTCTACATTGTTCATGAATAAGAATTCATGATTTCTTCTTGCAAAATTGTTTCTTGTAGATTGTTGGGGACTATAATATCTATCTCTATGGAATGGTTGGGCACCATAACATTTATCTTTATAATATGCTTTACAGTCTTTTTCCATGTGACCAAAGTTCGAACAAGAATAACAATAACCAAAAAATGAATTTTGGTACCTGGGAGATGGAGGTTTCCTTGATGTACTTCTGAAGCCTTTCTGCCTTGAGATCCTTTGATGATAACCATTGCCTCTCACATCTTTGACATCATCTACCTTTCTTCTTGGAGCAGGATTTGTTCTATTGTAGCCTTGATTTTTCTCCTTGCCTTTGCTAGAGCTGGGAGCATCACCATTTCTTTTTGGCTTCTTCACATCTCTTTTGTTTAAAGCATTTTCATTCTTGTTTGAGGATTCACCTACATATCCGAGACCTGATTTATCAGATGGACATCTGTGATAGTTGAGCATGTCATCCAAGGCTCGAGAGCTCTTCAAGATTTTGTTCATCCCTTCAACCTTTGTTCTGAGGAAGACAATCTCTTCTTCCAATCTTTCACACTTACTATTCTTCTTAGCAAGTTTTTCCTCAGTTTCTTCCTTGATATGAGTAGCTTCATCTGCTTCTAGTTTAAGGGGGATGATATTTGACTTTATTTTGAAGATTTCTTCATCCTTTGCTTTTAGTTGACAGATCACGGTGTTTCTTTCCTTTCCTGCTTCATCAACCTGTCCTTCTGTAACTTCCAATGGTTCCATGGTCTTTTCAGCTCCTTGTGCTTGTTTCCTTACTTCTTGTAGTTGAGACTTGAGAGAGGAGACCTCTACCTTGTACTAAACAATCTCTTCTTCAAGTTTGTTCAAGCTCTTATGCCTTTGTTCAAGTTGGCTTGACAATATATCTTCCTGCTTCTTTGCTTTATCCAATGATTTGTCATGGATATGACTTCTTCATGATGCTTTCTTTTGCTTTGATGATATTCCTTCTTAAGCTTGGAAAGCTCTTCATCCCTTTCTTGTACTTGAAGCTTGATGAGGTCAACTTCCTTCCTTGTTTGATCTTGGTTACCAACTAGAGCTATCTTCTTAAGTGCCTCATTTTCTTTGTTCAAATTGTTAATCTCTTCCATGGTAGTCATAAGTTGAGCGAGGAGTTCTTCTACAAAGTCATTTTCATTCTCTTCATCTTATAGGTCTGCTTTAGCCTTGATGTCATCATTCTCATTTTTAGATTCTATGATGGGTTCAGGATCTCCTTCTTGATTGATGGTCATGGTCAGTGCTCCTTTTGAGTGAAGGTCATGAAGTTTGTCCCATATATCCTTTGCTGATTAATATTTTCCTAGATTGTTCCTTATAGAATCAGGTAGCCCATTCAAGATTGCCTTTATTGCTTTTGCATTGTACTTCTTGGATTCTTCATCCATCCTGCTATCAACAATCACTGATTTCCAGATTTCAATGCCTTGAGTCTGTAAGAAATTCCTCATTCTTGCTTCCCATATATTAAAGTTCCCATTGAGCCTTGGAGCCTCCTCAAATTGATTGTCTTCTATTTTAGTAGTAGAGGGAGACACATCCTTAGGAGGATTGGAGACTTTCTTCCTGGACTTCGCCATTTGTGTTCTAAGGTTCAACCTTCAAGTTGTTAGGCTTTGAATAAAGGTACTGGCTCTGATACCAATTGTTGGAAATACTGAGAAGGGGGGGGGGGTGAATCAATATTTCTTTTACCCACTATTGTTTTACGAGTTAAAACATATATATTCAGAACATAAGATGAACAACAAGAATAATTTTATTAATATAAACTATGTAGTAAAATAGATACAATATATAGATGGTTACAATTAGTTGCCAAGCTCCAACTTGGACTTTTGTGAGGCTCCAACCTCCAGAGCACCAACTCTATTTCGCCAAGACACCAATCTTGGACTTAGGAGCACCAACTCCCAAGGACTTCAATCCTTCCTACTTCTGAGGCATCAACCCCAAGGACTCCAATCCTTCTTCCTTCTAAGGCACCAATGCCAAGGACTCCAATCCTTCTCACTTTTGAGGCACCAGCCCCAAGGACTCCAATCCTTCTCACTTCTGAGGCACCAAACCCAAGGGTTCCAACCCAATATTGTCAAGGCATGTTTGATAGTAATCTTCTACTCTCAGAACTCTTCTCTGCTGAGTTCTGTTTGTTTACAGTTTCAATGTAGTCTCCAAGCTAAAGTATCAATGAAAACCAGTCTTCTCTTGAAGGAGTCTTTACAACTCTTCCTACCATTCACACAGAGTCTCCAATAGCTGACCTCTGATCATATCTCCACACTACTTTAGTGAGTCCACTACAACTGCACTAAAACTCTGCATAAGAACCTGCTATCAGTTCAAGCATATGTTCTAATGTCACGGTGAATGTTTCAGCAAGACTGCTTCTCTGCTGGCAACTTCTACCCTCCAAATGCCTCATGTCCTGTTGGTCCTTCGGCACTGTTTTTGTTCTGCTGGACCCTCTTTCTGTTCTGTTGTTTTCTCCAACTATTTCAACAGTGTTCAACAACTGCAGTAGCCTTCACCAACATTCACCAACAACTTCATACAACGCTTAACCACCTTTTCTGCTTCTGCTACCTCACATTCTGGTTCTTCACAACACCAACAATAACCACAATCCTCTGTTTTTACTGTTTTATACATTCCCATGCCTTCATCCATTCGTTTTTGCTTACACCGCCTCTTAGGCTTCCTCAATGCTTGCTGTCATTACCTCTGTGCTCGCTTGCTTCTTCAGCTTCCCAGCTTTCGGTTTCCTCTGTCTATTCGTGCTCACATGACACGTTGAATCAATGTCAAGAATTGAGTCATACATAGAGGACACTTATATCAAAATTGTAACAACTCTCTTGTTTTCTCATGATCACAAGCATACACAGGGGCCACTTCATTTAACGAACAACCACATCCTATCGCAATCATAATCGCCATGATTCACCCCATTTACCTGACGTTCAACCTTCTAAAACCATCAGAAACAATTATCATAAGCCTTTCGGCCTAAAACACCCCGTGCAAGCCAAATATTTAATTACACAGAGAATATGAGAAAAACTAGTCAAAAGACTAAGGGGCAGACTTCAAGCAATATTAAACCCGCATCTAAACTGTATCGGGTCCGTAGCTTAAATCGCAATCGGCAATTTGTGACTCCCGGGGGTCCTTTATATATCACACCCTTGACTTCGTTGATGGCCGACGGCCGATCCTCCACTGCTCCGATGGACCGGATGCGATATGGTATTAAACCATGGTTTATATGCCTGTCGGGTCCGCAACCTTATCACAATCGGCGCTTTCATGAGGCAAGGCTTCACGGCTTGCGATCTGCGACGGATGCGATATTGCATTGAGTCAGTTGTGATATTCCATCGAGTTCGCATATATATGTATCTCTATCGGCGATCACAAAGGGGCTGCTTAACACTGTATGACTTCGCTCTGAATTCCCGATGCGATAATCGCTATCGGCGATCGCAATGGTCCACTTGACACATTGTAATGCCCGCTTCTGAAGTGCCGATGCGATAATCGCTATCGGCAATCGCAAGTCACACAGGGTCAAGAATCATCATTAACATAGACCCCTCATAGCGATGCGATGTGCCGGACCCGATAGGATCCCAAATCTCCCGTGCATATATTTTCAAGTCCGCTTTCTGCCTCCGATAGTGTTAAAGCAATACATGGGTTTTACAGGCCCGATAACGTAACTGGATATATCTATATGAGTTCTGCCCCCGATGGCTCCCGATAACTCTGTCTGCTTCCTTTGTGGCTCTGATGGCTTTGTTTGCTGTTAAATGCATCCATTGCTCCTCCGATGGCTCCCGATAGTGCAGTTGTACGCATATATGTGATTTTTGCTCCCGATAGTTGTTAAATGCATGCGTATGAGCTCTCCAATCGCTCTATTTATGTGTTTCCTCCATTTGCTCTCTGTGTTCCTCTTCATTGGCATATATATCTGACATATACATCTATATGGCTTCTCTGGTGGTGCTTCGTGCTCTGTTAGCTCCTCTGGTGGCTCTGTCTGCTCCTCTCGTCTCCATCTGCTCCTCTGGTGGCTCTGTCTGCTCCTGTTTGCTCCTCTTCTTTGGCATATATATGGCATATATATATGCTCTGTTCTTCTTACTCTGTTTGCTCCTGTAGCTCCGCTAACTTTGTTTTGACATATATATATATTATATATATATATATATATATAATATATATATATATATATATATATATAATATGTGGTTACTCCTGTAGGTTCTTCGTGGGCATGTATTACATGCAATGCTCCTCCGATATGGCTCCTCTTGCTTTGATATGCCTCCTTGCTATATGGTTTCTCCTGTAACTCCTCTTGCTTATGGCTTGGCTATCCTGATGGCCTTTCTCCTGTCTCTTCATGAATCTGCTCTGCATCTCCTTGGCTTCATGTCATCCTCTAGTATCTAGAATATTGCCATATTGACATCAATGACAACCTAGGTCAACACATTTGGCCTCCCAAAAATCAACTTCTTTTGTTGGATTTTCATGCACAAAAGGACCCTCATTGGAGATAATTTAGAGAAACAAGGAATCACTGGTCACCATAGATGCCCTCTCTGCTACAAGGCTCAGGAAACAATCAAACACCTGTTCATAGACTGCCCCTTCTCTCAAGAAGTCTAGTTGTAAGAAATGTTGGGGCTCAACGCCCAAATCCATGAGAATATTTTGGTAGTTAGTCCCTTCGCCTCATGGAAAGAACACTATCCTCACACTCTAAAAAGTAAATCAACGTGGGCTAAAATCTGGAATGCAATCCCAAAATACATCTGCTAGGGAATCTAGTTGGCAAGGAATGAAGCCATCTTCAACAACAAACTTCAATCCACTAATACAGTGACTGCCAAGACCAAAGCTCTGCTACTGGAAACTTTTGAAAATAGACCTCACAAGCCTAACAATTCTCTACTCCCTAAAGAGCTCAGCTGGCTAGGTGAATCCTTAAGATGGGTCAGCATCAAAAGAACCTCTCCTTCCCTAGACACATTCCAGAGTGGCGGCCTCAGATCTCTAAGGAGGACTTTAAAAACTTGTGGAAAAATTAGGGCAAAGCCTTGATATTCTTCGACGGAGCCTCCAAAGGAAACCCAGGGATATCAGTGTTGCGGGATATTATCCCCTAAGGCTCTTGGGTGGAACCCTAGCAGACTGAAAGTTGTCTAAGTCAAGAAACATACACACACACAACCGTTTATGCAATAAAAAACTACTTCTAGGGTGAGAAGGACATACTTGAGGTCCTACGTTTGGGTAGTTACTCAAGGGTGCAAACCCTTCTTCACGTCCCTTCCGCTCCTTTGTCCTGCAAAAACCACAATTCCAAGGATTGCAACAGTATATGGACAAAGATTTATATAAAAAATGATCTTTATGTTATATAAGAGATGAGTTGTTACAAACTTATAAACATCTATTCAAGTATGAACTTCACATATAAATATCATTAACACAAAGAAAGAAGCGTTTCGGGAACAATACGTGTTTCTTTATTAGATAAATAAAACAATATGGAAAAAGAGCAATATCACCTGAATCCGCTTCTGCAGGCTCCAAGCTCAGCCTCCTTCTGAATCCGTCCCACCTCAAGCCACTAGTAGGTCACCTTCCATTACTCTCTCCAAGATGTGATGGGAAAGAATGAACATCCACACAAGGAAACAAGGGTTTCCTATACAAGATGGGGGAAGTGCAGAAGGCACAAGGGTCTTCAGACCTGATCAGGGGGAAAAACTTAGTATAATAACCTTGCTCTATGCTCTCTCCTTCTTAGGCCTTCCCTTTGGTGTCTTTTTATACTAATTCCAAAGTAGTTTTTTAGTTAGGAATTGGTTGGGGACAGTTGAGGCCACGGACACTAACAGGTGATTAGCAGGTAAAACCGCGATCTCCGCCCGAAAATAAGGAGTTTTATATTTTTTTAAGTGTTTTAATACATATACTCGGGTTGGGTATGTAT
>APFE030093243.1:0-114985 GCA_000404065.3 Pinus taeda | reverse complement strand
CACTTGCAAAAACAAAAATAGATGTTGAAAGCGAATAATGGATAGATGATGACATTGATATAAGATCAATCTCTGGTACTTCACAAATAGATGAGGAAGATCAAAATTTGAATGTAATAGAGAATAATGAATCTTCCTCATATTTTGAATCTAGTCAGAGTTTTCAAGAACAATAAAATATTGAATATTTATCATCTCGTCAACTATCCTTACATTCTACGGAAAAATTTGGCAATTCTACAATTGAAATATTTCAAGGAAAAAAATTGAATATAAACAATAATTTGGTAGAATTTCAAAGAAAGAATTAATAAAGATGTTACAAGAACATTCCTCTGCCTATGTATGGGAATATACTGACATGAAGTGAATTGATCCTAATACTTGTATACATCATATCTACATTGAAGAAAATGCCAAACCAATTTGACTACCTCAAAGAAAAACAAATCCAAATCTAAGGGAAATTGTTAAGGAGGAACTACAAAAACTATTGAATGTCAATCTCATCTATACAATACCAGACAGTCAGTGGGTTTTACCCTTGGTAATTGTTCCTAAAAAGAATGGAAAATGGAGAGTGTGTATTAACTATAGGGAATTAAATAAAGCCACTTTAAAATATCACTTTCCACTTCCTTTCATAGATCAAGTTTTAGATATATTGGCAAGAAATAAATATTTTTCATTCTTAGATGCTTTTAGTGGGTATAATGAAATCTAAATAGCCCCAGAAGACCAAGATAAAACTACCTTTACCTGCCCATGCAGAACATATTCTTACTGAGTACTTCTTTTTGGATTATGTAATGCACCTGCAGCATTCCAAAGAGCAGTATTAAACATTTTTCCTGATCTAATTCATGATTGTGTGGAAGTGTATATGGACAATTTTACAGTTTATGGAAATTCTTTTGAAGAAGCTCTTAAAATTTTGGAAAAATTTATCATTAGATGTAAAGAGGAAAATCTCTCACTAAGTCATGAAAAATGTCTTATGATGTTTACAGAGGGATTTGTTTTAGGACACCACATTTCAAGAAATAAAATTATAGTGGGCACATTTAAAGTAGAAGTTATTTCTAAATTATCAATTCCAACCTGTCAACAATATGTGTGAAGTTTTCTTGGTTTCACTAGTTATTATAGAAGATTTATATAAAACTTTACAAAAATTGCATCTCCACTTTTCAAGCTCCTCACAAAAGACTGTGAATTCAATTGGAATTTTTATTGCCAAAAGGCCTTTGAGACATTAAAAGAGAAAATCTCTGAAGCACCCATTCTTAGAGGACCAAATTGGAAATCACCTTTTCATATTTCAACTAATGCTTCAGGAATAACTTTAGGAGTTGTCCTTGGATAAAAGGATTTAACTCCTTATGTCATTTATTATACCAGGAAAAAATTGACTCCTATAGAGTTAATTTATATTGTAACAAAAAAGGAGTTTTTAGTTGTTGTCCATGCTATCAATAAATTCAAACATCACATTACTGGCTACGAAACTTTTGTACATACATATCATTCCGCAATTAGATACTTAATAAATAAAATAATCACTAGTGGCATAATCACTATATGGTTGTTGTTGTTGCAAGAGTTTAACATTACTATTTTGGATTGACTTGGAAAACAAAATATAGCTGCTGACTTTTGATCAAGGATTCAAAATGATAATAATGACATCTATATAGAAGATAATCTTCAAAAACTATGCTACAAAATAAAATTCCCACAGTTTAATAGATATGCATCAACGACATTAGAATGAGGGAACTTCAGATAAACGAAAGAATCCTGAAATTGAAAATCCCCCAAAGACAAGGACATGACTAAAGGCTTTAAAATTTCCATGACAATCTCATAAAACCAAATTATATCGAGAAAAAAAATAAAAATAATAAAAATAAAATAAAATAAAAATAAATAAATAAAAATAATATAATAATATAATAATAATAATAATAATATAATAATAAATTAATTAAATTAAAAAATAAATAAATAATAAATAAAAATAAAATAAAAAAAATAAAAAAATTGAGTGTTTTTAAAGGTGAAGTGGGCAATTTAAAATATTTTTTTTTTTTAAATATGTTATTCCTTATCATTAAAACTTCTTAAACTTTATTAGAAGTCAATTGTGCTTCTATCCAATTTTGAAACATATCATGAAAGATTTGAATTGAATACATCACTCATATAATTAAGCAAGAAAAATTTAAGAGTAGAACATAAAGATTTATTAAAATTAAGAATCGAAGATGTGTGTTGATATTTATATATATGTGCTTCTTAGGAGTAATTTGATTGGTCGAAATAGACGATGATAATGTTTCTTGTCTCCATTTGAAACTAAATTAACTTCATTTGATATAATTTGTTAAATATCATATTAAATTAATGAAGTTTTCTTTAACAATAGTGTTATGTGATTTTTATTGGCAACAATAATTATATGAATTGTTACCAATTTACCTAATAATATATAATAATAAAAAATTGTTGAATTTTTTTTTATAAAAGTGTATCACAATTTATATCGAAATGCAATAAAAGTAATAACCCTAATTAAAAAAAGGTATTAGAAAAAATTTAAAAGAATATAAATACTAAAAATAATTTAACAATGTAACTTTATTGATAAAAATTTATAGATTATGATATGACATAAATCAATAGAATATCATATAATAAAAATATTAATGGTACTTTGATAAAATCTCAATTACTTTCTTAAAAGGCAAGGAGATGTAAATATTTGTTTAGCCATTTGTGATAGAGAAAAAGATAGGCAAGCATCGTATCTATAAATTGGAATTGGCTTTGGACTATTTCTAAGTTCTTAGAGGCTTCACTTTTATGATTATCATTTCTATGTGCAGAAATTAAAGAGGAGAATTGCAAATATGAAAGAGAGAATTAGGATTCTCTAATCAACACAAAGGTGAGATAATTCGAGAGACAATCCATGCAATTAATTTTATCATCCTTACTGTATCTTTTTTTCAGAGAGAAAAAGCTTTCAATGTATTATATTGAGTCAATATAAGAACTCCGGATGATACAAAAGGGTGGCTCAAAAACAGCCACTGCACTCAGACCAAATGCAACAACATAGATCCAAAAAGAAGCCAATGGACAGACCTCTGGGCAACACAAGCTAGATCATGACAAATTATAACTGAGGATCTATCATAGGCCATATAACATGTCAAAATGCATTAGCAAAGGAAAAACCAAAAAGCATGACAGAAAAAACTAAGGAGCATCAAGAATCTAATATCGAGGGAGAAAGAAATCGTGGACAAAGCAGGAAGTCTCTCCCTCTTTTACTTCCATAGACCATGATCCAGAGTCTAAAAGCAGACCCTTCTTAGATAGGCTATCAGCTTGAAGATTTTCGGCACAACTAATGTGATGAATGGAACCAACTCTTGTGAGTCCCCATAAGAACGTTATCCTATCCATCTAGCCAACCATGTGAGGGCTTCTAATGATGCAAGCATCGGATACATGATCTATCACCGATTTGGAATCACCATAGATAGAAATAGCCGGAAGATAAAAAAACACATAGAATGCGAGAAGACCCGCTAGAGCTCTAGCCTCAACCATGCAATTGGAGCTTGTTCCTCCGTTCCAAGAAATTAGAAAAAGAAGCTCCTCGTCCATACAAATGAGAAATCTGCAGCCACAAATGTTTTGTTGAACAGCACCGACAAAAAAAGCACGAGGAAACCTGTTGAGGGCACATGCTTTCCCATTTGTGGCTTTCTTCATTTTGGGCTGCCTTTTTGGAATTGAATCATAGATGGAAATGATGTGTTGCATAATGGAATTTAGGGGCTCCTTTGGATCTTGGAAGATTTTACTATTCCTCCACTTCCATACGCACCATAAGACAATAATGATGAGGTATCTCCATGTGGCTCTTTGCCCACTCCACCATTCAAAAGCTGCATGGGTACAAACAAAAACAACATGAGGAAAACCAAAAAAAAGTGCGAGATCATACCAGATTTGCAAAGAGGATTTGCATTGGAAGAACATCTGAAAATTGGACTCTTCAGGTAGTTCACACAACGAACACCTGCTAGGACCGTGCCAGCTCCTTTTACTTAAATTATCCCATGTCAAATTCTTGTTGTGAAAAACCAACCATGAGAAGCATATTAATTTAAGGGGACATCCCGCCTTCTAGAGAGTCGGAGGATATTTAGAGGTTGAGTGAGGGGCCTTCAAAAAAATCATATTAGAGTAAATATCTTTAACCCGGACCGGCAGTTGAGCATTTGGCATTGTCCATATTAAGTGGTCAGCCAAACCGGAGTGATGAAACCCACAGCTACTGAGAGAATTTTTAACAGAATTCCATAACAAAACCACAGACTCTGGCATGCAAAGATCGTTGGCATCCTTCCATAAAGGGGTCGCGCCATGCCAGGCAGCTATGAGCTTGTCCCATGTAAAGATACCTTTTCTGTGGAAGAAGGATAAATGTCTCTCGAGAAGGGATATGTTTGCGTGACCACATAAGATGGGATCGATACCAATTATAATTCTGCTGCTAGAATGGAGCCGCCACTTCAGGTTCTTTAGAAAGTATTGCTCGATCTTCTGAAGGCTAAGCCAAATAGCAGATCCATGTTTGATTCCAATCGATCCAGTTCTATACCAATATTCCATATTTTTACCTTTCATATATTTCATTTTAAAAGTGTTACTCCATGGACTTTCCCCGAAAATACCTCGCCACAGCGGCTTGCATAGAAGCGCTTTACCGAAGGCCGTTAAATCCATTAATCCCCATCCTCCAAGGTGCTTGGGCAATGAGATACTTTCCATTTTGGCGAGATGGAATTTCCTCTAATTTGACTTACCGCCCCATATAATATTAGCTGAGACCTTATGCATCTTGTGAATGATGCTAGCAGGAAGGAAAAAGATATGGGCCCAATAAACAACCAACTGTGATAAAACGCTTGAGTTAAGATAACTATTTATGCCAATGATAGACTCCTAAATTCCCAGACCAGAATCTTTTTGTAATATCTTTGAATTAGCCATTGCCATTCATTCTTGGTATAACCCTTAACTTTGAGCTGAAACCCCAGGTATTTTAAGCCATCCTTGAGTGATCTCGATTCTATACCAAACAACCCAGAGATCCATTTCACCAGGTCCAAGTTGGTGTCATTATGGAATAGGGTGGATTTCGCCTTATTAAATTGAATCCATATGGCTCTTTGGAACCTATCAAGAATGTCTTTTAAACAAATCCAAGAAGCCCTACAAAGCATTGCAAATATGAGTACATCATCAACAAAGAGGTTGTGCAATATGAATTTATTTCTGCAAATCTTGACAGGCTTGCATCTATTTTTGGAAATCGCTCTGTTAATATGGATGTTGAGGAAGTTCATAACGAGGATAAACAGAAGGGGCGAAAGGGTGCATCCTTGACGAAGCCCCCTCTCAGTTGAAAAAAAAAAGGGGGAGGGCATTCCATTTACAATAACCACGTAGTTCACATTTTCTACGCATGCCATGATCCACCTGATGGAATTTGATCTCATTCCAATCTTAGCCAGCAGACACCTAATAAAACCCCAATCTAAATGATCATAGGCTTTTTGCAAGTCAATTATCAAGATTTCCGCATCTGATTTTTTTGAGATCATAGAAAACAGACACTCCTAAGTATTAGCCACGACATCCAAAATATTCTGCCCTTTTAGAAAATCATGTTGATCCTTGGTGAGAAAAGTGCCCAAAGTCCTTTTTATCCCTTCAGCAATAATTTTTGAGATGATTTTAAAAGTGATATTGCATAATGAGATCGGCCTAAAATCATGAAAGGATTTTGCATCTACCTTTTTAGGAATTAGAGCGATTAGAGTGGATGATGTGAGCTGATGAATACTTCCTGACATTCTGGATTCTTCAACCATACTCAGTAAATATTTCTTAATGATATCAAAAAAATGAGTAAAAAATTCGATTGTCGTGCCATCCAGGCCTGGACATTTTTCCTTTTTAAAGGCCTTTAACACTCCTAGCAGTTCATTCTCTGTAACCGGCTGAAACAGGGACTCATTGTTTTCATCATTAAACATTAGAGGAACCTAGTTGATGCCCCATTGAATGTCCTAGAAAGCACCCTCATCCCTTCTTATGTATTGACTCTTAAAGTGTCTTACAGCTTCGTTTGATATATCATGTTGTGAGACGAAAAAACCACCCTTTACATCACTTATTTTCCATATGGTGTTTTTCTCTCTTCTGGCACTTGTGTATTTGTGAAAAAAATTTGTATTCCTGTCCCCATCTTTGAGCCATATTGCCCTGCTTTTGAGCCTCCAAAAAGATTATTCCTGTTTTAGCAAAATTTGCTTTTTCCTTTCGAGCTCTTTTATGCGGCACATCATGCTGAAAGAACAAGAGTTTGTATCCTTTGTCTTTAAAATGTTGTCCATCTCCCACTGAGTTTCCTAAATTGCCTTTCTGTCCCTTCTTCTTTTTTCAAGTTGCCACACTTTCACCACCTTTCTCACAGCATCCAATTTGTCTCTAAAAGTAAAAAAAGGGGGGGGGGGGGGCAGTGGGGGCAAATTGCTCTATCAGACAAATCCTTCCATGCTTTGGATATGACATCATATCTTCTAGACATGTTCTATTAGATTTGAATGGATACCCCTTCCGGTATCCATTTTCTCGCTAGCTGAGGAGAATTGGCGTATGGTCAGAAAAAAATGCATTAGGCTATATATGCCTTTTCTGTTCTGCCATTTTCCCATGTGGGAAACATTTCCGCTGGGGCGATGTCAACAAGATTCTTGTTCAGAAGTTCAAACTTTATACGATCTACAAGCGGATCCCTTTTCCTGCCACATCCCCAGCATTCGTCAGAGTTTAAATTTACAATTAAGTCACCTGCAATCACCAGATATTCCATGTCAAAGATTTCAGAGGCAAATAACCTTTCCCAAAAAGGAATCATGTTCTTATAAGGCTCATAGGTATTCAAAATATTCATAGGGATGCCTTTTCCTCTGATAGAAGCTGAAATAATAATGCCAGCAAAACACTTGTAAGCTTTGGCTCTGATCCATTTAGGGTCCCATAAGACTGTGAGCCCCCCGACAAACCTCTTGCCTCTGTGGCTACCAGATACCAAGAAGGGAACATTTTCCTAAAGTAAGAGATGGATACTTGGCTGCTATGCATAGTTTCCTGGACTAAAATTATTTTCGGTCGGGCTAAGTAGAAGATATATTTTAGTGCCAAAAATTTTAGGTCTGCGCCGAGACCTCTAATGTTCATAGATAGAATGAATGTCATTTGGAAGATTCACCAGCCACGCTTGCTCTAAGAGGCTGAGACTCAGTCATATCATATATGGCAATATCGACCAGGGATAGGTTCCTTACCCCACTATTAGTAACAGTAGTCCTCCCCCTAAAATATCTGCTACCACCGCTATGCTTCTTTCTCACAGTTATATCCTTTGCAGAACCCGGGCTAATGAAAGGAGAGGCCGGATTTCTAGGTTTATGGATAGTTAATGGCTCCAACTCGAGGGATTTTCTTCTAAGTAAGAAATCTAAATCACTATCATACTGATTTAAAGGAGACGAAACAGGGGAGTTAACAGGAGTGACAACCAAAATCGGTTCTTTTCCTTTCTTAGATGATAAAAGATTTTTATTAGGCATCGATGATGAGGAAGAAATAGCAATGGGGAGGGACCCCAGAGAGAAATCCTTAAACTGAAAAGGCATAAGGAAAGGAACAATTTTGTCGTCTCTCGGTTCAGGGATGGGCGCGCATTGAAAAGTTATAGGCCCGCTCATCACACGACAATCAGACTTAGCTAGGCTACTAACTCTCGATGCGGGATTATGAGAGAAGTCCTGAGACACTACCCACGGCAACAAAGGAGCTTTAGAATCCAAATTTTTAGGATGTTGATCATCCACCAGTTTTGTCGCAGATAAGCTGGCAGAAGAAGTAGGGAGCCTCTTTTCTGAGAGAATAGGAGAATTTACCCTGGACTTTCGATGAAAAACTCTGCTTTTTGGAACCGGATGCCGAGGGCAGTTTTTAATGAGGTGACCCGTTCTATGGCAAGCAGAGCATCTGAAAGGAATGCCCCAAAAATCCAGTCACTGTTTAATTTTCAAGTCTCTCCAAACTATCTCGATGTGATCTGGATAACCCCCCTATAAGCCTTCTCGATGAGAATCCACGCAATTCTCTTGTCTTTCTCTCCAAGGCACCATGGATCTACATAGACAAACCTACCAATTGATTTGCCTATTTCCTCGAGGATCTCCTTGGACCACATCTCTAGAGGAAGATTTGGGAGTTTAACCGAGATCAGGTTATTAGAGGGGGTGTTTTTCAACGGTTCACACCCTATATACCACCTATAGAGAGCGAGGAAAATCCTTCTAAAAACCCAAGGACCCTTTAGGATAGCTTCGACATCACTCGCGTTCAAGAAGTGAAAGCAATACCATTCCTTCATGAGGTTAGAGATAATGGGAGTATATCTGATCACAGGTTTCCAATGGACTGCCAACCATCTCCTCATCTCGGCATCGTTCATCTCCGGAAAATGCCACCTACCCACCAGGGCGAGTTCCTATAAACTTTTAATTCTTTTGGTGAGATGGATGATGTCCAACTTGATAGCAATAGGCAGAGATGTGGTTTTAACATGGTTCTGGGATTTATTATAGCGGTTCATATAATCGAGAATAACCGTATCCTTCCATTGCGAGTTGTCTCTCCTCCGGGAAGACCGCCCTCCCGGTCTTCCCCCCTCCCCCTGTCAGCACCGTGCAACGACTGTTTGACAACGACGTCATCCAGGGTTGATTGCCACCCACCGGATAGCGTGGTGTTCTCCCATGCCTTCTGAGCCATAAGAGTGGCTCGGATCATGGCCTCCATGGCTGACAAGTCGGACCTACCATCCATGTGCCTCCAAAAAATCTTTCTCCTTGGATTAGCAGTCGAGAGTCTTATCCAGATTAGATTTCCAAATCCATTTTAGTCCAAGAATTAAACCAATCTCTGACCGAACTCTGAATAAGATACCTGGATAATATAAAATCTAGAAGAGGGGAGTAAAGAGTGGACAGAAAAGATCTGACACAAGGACAAGTGGATAGAAAAATCGAAAAAGAGAAAGCGTGAGGATGACACTTGGAAGAAGACTCCAGAAAACAATGCAGGCTCGAACCTAGAAAAAGTCTATAGGTCAGATATCATAACTATGGATGACGATACTGCTCCGGCAAATTGACTGTAAAGGGATAATCCTAAGTTCCATAATCCCTCAAGTACAAGCTAGATCATCTAAAGGACGCACCCCAGATCCCAAAGAGATTTTGAAAATTCAAAGCAATTGGCTGAAGTTTTCTGATCTTGAGAAAAATTTCCGTTCCCAAAAAAACAACTTGTTCCATTACTGGCACGAAAAACTAGAGCTGGAAGAGAGGAAAAGCTAACATGAGGGAGATTCATGGAAAACTTGGCAGCAGCAATACATCTCGACAATGCACCACCATTCTCCAATTCTAAACCTTATGTCTAAGCAGGGCTTGTAAATTACTATAAACTTCCTCAGTTTTTGATAGATTGTCGAGAACATTTTGAAGGAACGAGAGAGAGTAACGAAGCTAGAGATACATGCTTGAAAAACACAAACCAGGAAAGGAGCATCCAGTTCTAAGAATGAATTATCTTAGACAAAGAATCTAGAAAAGTCATACAAGTTCTACACCCGATGCATTATACTAACACTGCATTGCGAGAAACAATTTAAGGAGCTATCACTGCGAATAATGATCATGCCAATCTGTAGCCATAATAACTATATTCCTTTAACTGTAATTTGCGTAAAAACCATAAACTATCAAGTATGAAGAAATAACTGACCTCATTCCGGACGCGTGTCGTGGGGAGAGCATGAAGAAGATCGCCAGCATAAGCGAAAAAACCAGAGGGTTGGGAATCAAAACGATTAACACCAGAGAAGAGTGAAAAACTTCAACTCTGCCTTTGGCCAGCCAAAAACTTAGACTAAAGCCACGAAGCTAGTAAAAGGGTGAAAGGAGGGGGTTGCATGTCTCCCTTAACTAGAGCGGCTATATGCAATGCCGACAAGTGCCTGCATGTCGGGAGATAGGAATGCATGGGAAAGTAGCAGCTAGCTGCATGACGAAAGGGGCATGCATTGGTCCTTTTACTTACATCCTATCTATGGTTGGTTGAAGCCATGGCAGTCTGAGCTGAGAAGAGATGGTTGGCTACTGGCCTATATTCTGCTTGCATCTTTGCACCGGCACGCGTCCTCTACCAATGGTATTTTTTTTTTCCAATCCTTACTGTATCTTATATTCATGTTTGCTTCCGATTAGTTGTGGAAAGATGGTGGGGGAGGAGCTAGCCACATGTTCAATGATGGAATTAAATGACTAGTTGTGGAAAGATGGTGGGGAGGAGCTAGCCACATGTTCAATGATGGAATTAAATGACTAGTTGTGGAAAGATGGTGGGGGAGGAGCTAGCCACATGTTCAATGATGGAATTAAATGAGTTGGAGATCCAAGTTGAGCAGGCATTGAACAATGTCCGAGCACGAATGGTAATTATAATATGACAACTGTTTCAAGTGGATAGAATTAATTCTATGATGCATAGCTTCTATATTAACTTAAATGACGTTTATTGTTGGGCATATTACATGGTGTTCATTACTTGGCATATCAGGAAAAAAAAAATACTAATGGTTGTTTTTCTTTTGGAATCTTAGGTCGAAATATTAATGGCTGAAATAGAACAACTTAAAACACAGGTAATAGGCACGGCATGATTATGCATATAAATATTTGAGAATGCATGATAAGTTATTATACATGATGATGCTTTCCTTTTGCATAGAAATATTAGAGAATGAATGATAATATGTATGGTAATGTAGGAAATAAATATTCTCAATACTGTAATTTATGTTATATGTAGTTGATAGTTAAATACATAAATATTTATTTTTATTTTTATCTTTATTTTATTTTATTTTTATTTTTAAATGTTAGTTAGTCTAGTTTAGTTTAGATTAATTGCAGTAATTTATTGTTGAGGTCCTTAATGTAATTTTATTTAACTGATTTGTAAAATTGAGAAGAGAAAATTCTCTTCTCCGTGATTTCTCTCAATTTCTTATCATTCCACCTTGATACATAATTTTAAGAGATTAAAATGCTGCATATGTATGTTTTGAAAATTGATGGTTGGCAATTCGTGTTGCACTTGGACTGGCACTATGGTCAACAATATTCTCTACGTGCTCTAGTTTAGTATTACCACTAGATTTCCCAATATCGTAGAACATGGTGATAAGAAAATGGTAGGACTTTGTCATCCAAAATATATTAACGATGCATTACTCAAACACAGATGAAAACTTGACCCATGCAACTGCATTCTAAATCGAAACATAATGCCAAACCAAACTCCTCACTACAATATTCCTTAGGTGCTCTAGTTAGTAGTGAAAAACTAAAACTAAAAAATGCCAATAGATTTCCCAATGCCACGGGACATTGATGAAGGCATTCCAAATTGAAACATATGCCAAGCCCAACTCATCACTACGATATTCCTCAGGTGCTCTAGTTAGTAGTGAAAAACTAAAACTAAAAAACCTCAATAGATTTCCCAATGCCATGGGACATTGATGATAAGAACTAAATCGAAACATAATGTCAAACCCAACTCATCACTAAGATATTCCTTAGGTGCTTTGATTAGTAGTGAAAAACAAAAACTAAAAAATGAGAATAGATTTCCCAATACCATAAGACATTGAAGATAAGAAAATAAGACATTGATTTCCCAATACCATGTATTTCTCAAACACAAACGAAAACCTATTACTTCACCCATAAAACTTCATTATAGATCAAAACATAATGCCAAACCCAGCTCAGCAATGTGATAAACGAAACAAAGTCAATTTCATGATACCAAAACTGCAAGCCAAAACTCATTTCCACCTTACAGGGTTGACACTTAACCAAAGGGCACAAAAATGACTCAACATACAGTTGATTTTGCTATTAAATAATAAGTTAGTGCATAATTAGAGAGATACAACAACTATAAAGAAAATGTCAAAGGCATGGGAAACGTGACTCAAGACTGCAACAGGCCCAATGTCTTAATGCTACAAAGTATCACACGTCACACTCAAAATATATGTCTCAGGTTTTAAAACTGTAGAAATATTATGAGGATTCTTGGCATGGAGACCGAGTCTTAGTGAACAAAGGTGGGTTCATGATATGGGTACTTCATAAATTTCAATTTGTATGTCACCGACTTAAAAAATAATTTAAACTTGTTTTCTTTACGATCAAAAATTTATACCTAAAAGTATTGATTTATTCACATTGATCGATTGAGAGATGGAACAAAGATCGGCACAAACATAATTAGGCAGAGGAAACAACAACATTGGCAAGTCAGTGAGTCACTAACAAGCAACATATGTATCAGATTAAGACACATCAGCTCAGCTCGACAATGTTGCCCGAAGCTTGATTTCTGATGGCTTTGGCCCCTTGGTTGTGTTCTTATGATATTTACCGACGAACTCGTAACAAAAATATGAATATTTCTCAATTCGTTTGATTCGACAGGACTATCCGTAAAAAAATGATTCCTTTAAGTATTACATAGGTTGGAGCCGTCAAGGGACATCAAAACAGATTTAATAAGGGTTTTCCCTTGTCCAAAACATAAAAAAGCATTAATGTTTACCATTTATATTTCTCAGATCTCAGGGAGAGTGACGAGTCAGTGGGGCCAGCCAATGTAACATGCATCTTTATTTTTTTAAGAAGAGCCTGAATTAAAAATAGATTGTGCAAGTTTTACAACATATAAATAATTTTTTTGAAGTATAATTTCAAATTGAAATTTTTTGAATCTTATTATTTTTGTAATGTTATTATATTTGAGTTGAACTTATAGATTAACTCTTTTTAATATAAAAAATTACTTCCATTGTAATCAATATAATCTTTTCAAGTGTATCTTACCAACACATGGTTTAGTCCTCCAAGTGTTAAAGAACTCGCTAATAGAGGATAGTGAATTGAACTAGACAAAGTCATTATTAAGGAAACATGATAAAATGGTATACAGTTCTCTCTAGGTCTTACAACTATATGCCATTTTCATGTTATATAGGTACACGTTCAATACACCAACTCATGGAAATACTAGGTAGAAACTTAAACATTTCATGGATCTTTACATCAAATCATAACATATGGACTTTCTTACAAATATGATGCATGACTCACATTACGACATGGTCATGAGTATGATTTATTCTCACACAATTTCACCTTAAATTTCCCACCATCATCCAATCTCTATTATTTCCACGACCAAGTATTCTGCTACCATAACATTTTTCCACTAACATTGTCTCTTACTTCCATTGGCGCAAACTTCAAAGACCTATTTGCTATACCCAAGACCTCTTTGTTCTCCATAATGCATACTTTTCATTCCACTCCAAAAAGTAAGCCTACAACCAACATTTGGTTTTCTCACACGAGAACAATCCAACTCACTTCCACCTCAGAAAGGGTCCATGCTCCTCCTTTCATCTAAAGAATCGTCATTACATACGAGGTGAAAACTGATCATACAACTGATACCTCAGATTAATTATAAACCTATTTTACTCTAAGGCCTAACTTCAATCATGAATACTGAGTAATTGATCATCCTATGGACCTACTTCCATCTACCAAGATTCATGGGTGACATCTGTTGTATTCACCAATTTTCTAGGTAAGCAGTCTGGATATGAGATGGATCCATCTTAGTCTTACCCTTTTCTTTGCAAAAGCCAAAGAAAGGACTTAAAGTGCACCACTTCAAAAATAGTTCAAGAAGCAAACTCATAGTTGTAACTCCCTTTCCGCTACAACACTTCTTCATTATGTAGACAAGAGAATGACTTTACATCATAAAATATTGCAACACTAAATATCTCAATAACAGATGAATGATGGAATGACATAAGTTCCATCTCCCTTTGCACATGAACATACCAAGCATCTCCATCTTCATCTTTGGCATTTTTGTTTGCATCTTAGTTCGTCCTTCATCTTGGTGTTTCTTTTCATTAAGAGGCAATTGTTAGAGTAGTCAATTCAAACAAAGATACACTCACATATTGAGTTCACTAGGTTCAATATGTGTCTTTAATCCTAAGAATATCCAAGAGCTGAAAAGTTACAAATATAAAGTTTCACCATTACAAAGGTTTCCAAATAACCCGGGTTGTTTTCATCCTCATAAAGTCCATCTCATCAATACCTTCAATGGACTTAAACTTATATATAAGAAGAAGGCCAATATGTTGTTCAAATGTCCCTTATCACTCACTAACATAATGGTCCTAGTGAGATTGCATACGAGTAATTGCTTGAGGTGAAGTTACTTTGCAAGGTGGAATCTATAAAGGTTTTCTTTTGAGGTTTTCCCAATTGTCTATTCCTCATATGAAAATTTGTGCATATGCCCTTGATGATACAAGTACGTTTAATAGACAAAGAGAGTCTTGTTATTCTTTTTTGGTGTCCCTCAATTTTTCTCTTTACCTCATCAACTCGAATGTTATTTATCCAGATTATTGAATCAAACAACAAGAAGAAGTAATGAAAGAAAAATAAATAAGCTAAGTAGAGGCTAAAGGGAATCCTTCTTGGAAATCAATTATGAGGAAGGGGTACAATTCCCTTTCAAAGAGCGACACTTGGGAATTGTGACCTCTTCCTCCCAATAAGAAACTTGCCATATGAAAATGGGTTTAATTAACTAAGAGACAAAGAGTAAATTGATTCTCATATAATTGTATAAGACAAATTCAAGGATATATCCATGAGTTGATCAATGACACCATCCTTCAACATAGCAATTGTATAGTTGACATAGTATGCATTATATATTTTATTTTTTTTGGGGTGGGGGGTGGTTCTTTCCACTGGGTTTTCTCTCTTTACCTCACTCTTTTCGTATTGTGTCTTTTATATTTGTTATACATGAATGCTAACATGACAGAGAATTTATGGGAGTCATTCACTAGAATACTCCTTAATTCTGCTTTAGGTGGGGTGTCAGGGTACATTGCACATAGTAGTTCATTAAGATCTCATTATGACCTACATTCTAGACATAATCACACCCTCTTCCATACATTATTAGGGGCACATATGACCACTTTTAATTCATTAGTAGTGTTGAAAACAAATAAAAATAATATACGAATTTAGTTAAATCGTGTGATGCATATTATTAACAAAATATGTGTATAAACACAAATTTTCTTGACCCTTGGTTTCATATTTCAAGAAGTCTCTTGGACTTCTCATGCATTTTGGTGTTGACTTAAGGCTTTCTTCCTTCCACTCAAGTGAATAGGCCAAATTCACATAACCCCAAAGGATTATGTTTCCAAAATTTCCCACCCCAATTTGAAGAGGTATATTTGAGTCCAAGAAGAGAGCTAAAATACAAAGGTTCATAGCATCAAATTGATAGATGTGTTATCTAAAATGGTGTTTTAGGAAAGACCATAAACTAAATGAGGTAGAAAAATCTGAAGTATTCTACTGGTGGTGATTTAAGGATGGCCACCAAATTTAGAACTTGGCTCGAAGAAACCACTAGAAGAATTCTAAATGTAGGTAGAAGTTGAAGTCTTCTTTGAAGTGGAAGTGTTCCCTTATGATGGTTTAAAAATGACCAAAAAATGATGAAATGGGTAGCAGAATATGAAGCCTTCTATCAACAATGTTTAAAGGCTAACCACCAACCAAATAATACTCATAGAGCATGAGTCTGTCTCTAGCTACAACTCTGGGACTGGCACTAGTTGACTCTAGCTCTAAGCTCTGGGTGTGAGCTCTAGTTCAGGTTTAGTTGATCTGGAATTTATCCAGGATAAAGAATTAAATGAATTACAAACTTATGTGCATGGAAGTGCCTATGTTACTTTATGCAACGGATCAATAATATTGCGAAATACATAGACACCGAAGCAGTTAGAGAAAACATAACAGGAAAACATATAAACACAAAAAGTTTAATAAGGAGTTCACCCAACACTCCTGAGATACGTCTCCTGGTCCAGCCTTCAGTGGTGGCCTCTCTATTATGTTTTCAAAGTAGAGTTTTACAACAGTGAGCTCAATTTGAGTCTCACTAAACAGATTTAAATCAGTAGGATTGGACTTGGATCCCCCAAGTCTCTGGAGTACGCAGACACTCCTTACTGAACTCAACATCTATTGGTCACAGGGGTATGAGCCCAATCTGAGACTCATACATGACAGGCTATACACAGAGGAGTTCGCTTGAATCTCTCAAGCCTTCTCCGGAGTTCACAGACTCTCTGACCCTCTTTGGTTCTGTCTAGCCCAATGCTGCCCTCAGGTTAGCTCAGCTTCTTCTATTCTTTACTCTCAGCTTTCTACCTTCACTAGCTCTCTGCCTATCTTTGTCAATTCATGGCTTTAAAGCCATTCTTCTTTCTAACTGTTCATTTCCGCTTCCCGACATTCTGGTTGTCCTACCTCTCATCCGTTGGAATTCCCCTGTTCTGCGTCATCATCACTGTGTAACACCTCACAGGGAGGTGGCCACCTGTTTCCTAACGAACTGAGCGTGTCAGATTCCTTGAATCATATTTGAATGGTCGTTATTTCCATTTGCTCTAAGATCGCCCGCGAACATGGATATTTTTCCAACTCATCATCCACGCTGGACTTCAACTCCCTTGTAATATTGCTTTATAACCTCGCCAAATCTAGTCATTTATCAGGATGTGCCTCTGCCATTGATTTGGGCCCCCTAAATCCTACGGTCATCATTCATATTGGGTGGGAAAGTTGTGTGATGTTTACCCGTCCGACACGGGCGGTTTTCTCTCTCATCCACCGGGCGCATGTCACTCGATGTGTGGCATTGGGTGGGACTCAATAAAAACTGCTTACCGCCTCGAGGCCTTCCAATATCCTGTCAGTTTGTGGAATCCCACACTACGGAACCATACACATTACTTCTCCACATTTCATAGCGATTTCGGGTCCGGGCTCTTCGGGGCTTTCCTTTACTGAAGGGGACGCCCTATTATATGTGATTAGTGCTAATCACGTATCAGAATCTACCCCCATTTCTTGAATTGGCCTTTGGTTTTGCCAATTTGCACCAGCACGCGTCACCATGGGCCAACGGTTTGCACGCTCGACCGAGGGTCCTCGTTGCTCCGCTCTGGCCACAACTGCAACTGTCATGAGGATTCCTTCTGATAGCTTGATTTTTCTAAGACTTTAATCTTTTGGCATAATTTGAAACAGTCACGAAAACTTAGAGAGTGTTTAGGATCCAATTCGGATCACAACCTTCCCACTGAAAAAGCTTTTGGACCACCAAAAGTTGGTTTTCTTAAGCATCAACGAAATGAGGATATTGTTTCCTCGCCTACTCAATTTCTACCCATCGGGAACTTTGACCCACCCCAAAGCCCCTAAACACTTCGCGATGAATAGAACTTCGCCAGCTCCGAGCGCTACGCTCATCAAAATGTGGAGTCTTTGACCAAAAATTGGACCAAGTTGGGTTGCACCCAACAGGCCCCCAACACTCACTCGTGACTCATCCCGAGTCATGTAGATTTGGTTCCCTTGATTTTCACTACAATTCCATTGTAGATTGCATTATATTACTAGATTGAATCTTCTATTTGTTTCTCCTCTTGGCAAACCTCTTCCAGCAATGCCTCTATGGTTCGGCCAGAAGCCTTCTGTAGTATTTTTGTCTCCATTTTCTTCAACTCTTTGAACCTTTCATCAACTGCCTGAGAAAATTTGTGGTTGTCATCCTGCCATGCCTAGGTCCGTTCTTGCAAAATTTTCTCCTTCCTTCAAAGATCATCTATTTTCTTTTGGAGGTTTTTTCCTTCGGTAATACTAGCGAGCCTCTGCAAGACTGGTAGGGTCTTCACAACTGCCAAGATCTCGCTGCGCTATTCTGCTTCGCCTGTAATTCCTCTTCAATCCTCCTCGATCTTCTGGATGTTCAGATCCTCCTGCAGTAAGGTCCAAATCTTCATCATGTCATGCAATAATTTCCCGCAGTCTGCCACTGTGTTGGAGATGCCTTTCAATGTTGCTTTTAAGTCTTTATGCCTCTACTCCCACACTTCTGGTGGTGTGGTTAGCTACAACCTTATTTGTAGCTCTGATATCTACAATTCATACTCTATTTCATCTTTTCTGATGTATTCTTTGATTCCTTGATCACGAGGGCGAGCGTCACGACCTTCTATACTGGTGGTTTCTCCTCACTGACCTTCACATCCAGGACTGTGATGCAAGTATCTTCGATGGCTTTTTACCACTGTTGTCATTGTTGTGATGCATCGTCTCTTTTCTTAGCCACATACTCCAGCTCCTTCTTTAGTGCAACTTTCTCCTTTTCCACCTACATCGTCAACACCAAGGTTCATTGTTCCTGCTCTTACATCTCGTTTGTTAAACTTTGATTGAATTTATGTAGCACCTGAATGGGCAACATGACAATATTCATTTTAACAGTATTCCATGCTTTTTCTCATTATTTTTCCTTTGGTGTGTTGAATTGTAGTGCCCCGGTTAGCACCTACAAAATTATAACGTTGAATTATGTCTCTATTCTTCCCTCTACTTACAGTGGCTAAGTTATTTGTTCTAGTTGTTTTTCTATTTATGGCAATGCCTTCAACTCCATGATGCCCTGTTGTACCTCATCAAAGATTTCTCTATAGTGATCGTCAATTCTATCCCAGGTCTCCGCTGTGACCTCCTGAAACTTCTCTTCGATCTTGTCGATGTACCCATCAGTGAGGATAAGCGGTATTGGGCCCTGAAACTTATTTTCTTTCTTCTTTTTCCTCTTTCCTTTCGTAGTTGTTAGTAGTCTCATTTTGATAATAAAATGTGACTCCTTTGATACTCCTACATCGCTGAGGGGTTTTTCATGCTCCTGCTCTGTTTCCTCTATTTCTATGTCTACATCCTTTGCACTTGTACCTACATTGTGCGGGGTACCCTTCTCTCTTCCAACCACTACATTTGGTTCCATGTCTTAGTCGAGTCCTTCATTGCCTTCACATACACTTTGTGGAAGTCTACTTTGAAGTTCACAATGTGAAAATACTGCTTATATAAACTAGGTGACAACCTTGGATGTTGATTCACCACCATGTGTAGATCCATTGACATCACCACAAATAAAATCCTATTCGCTATTGCGCGTGTCAACTCCTTAGTAAACCAGAGGGCAGTTCACCTCACTGCTTTACAAATATCCACCTCAACATATGGAAACTGTGAGTCTTCTAGTTCTTTCCACACAATTAGCACGATGAGGATTATCAACCAAGCATAGTGGAATGTCTTCCCCTCTTCCCATGTGTTCACTTCTGTCTTATATCTATCTACAACTTCACATACATGAATAACTTCAAGCTAATGATTAACTTCACAGATTGTTACATAGCACATAAACATAATAGAGAATAGTATAACGTGTACTATTTTGCAGAATTGAGTAAGAAGCATGCATGACGAAATATATAACAACATATAATGAAAATAGAAAGATACTCAATTCTTCACTAAAACTTCTTATTTATTAGTAAAGATCTTTAATACATACACTTCTCTAACTTGCACACCCAGTTGCAGGTGGTCTTTGCACTCAGTTGTCGACTCTTCAAATCCTTCGCACACTCAGCAACAAAGCCTTCCCCAAAACACAGACTATAGACAGAAATTATGATCAATCTACGAATTCTAGCTACGCTTAGCTATCTTCGACAATGTATTACATCTCCTTTATATAGATTTCCTTACTACAAGACCATGGTCCACATACCATGGATCCGGGAAAAAAAAAGGACTAATACCAGATACCTGTTACAAAATAAGGGACTTTGACCCACCCCAAAGACACTCCCAATGAATAGAACTTCTTGAACTCCGAGCGCTATGCTCCTCAAAATGTGGAGTCTTTGATAAAAACTTGGACCAAGTTGGGTTGCATCCAACAAGACCCCAACACTCACCCGTGACTCGTCCTGAGTCTCTTAGCTATGGTTCCCTTGATTTTCACTGTAATTTCATTGTAGACTGCATTATCCTGCTGGACTAACTCTCGGCGCACCTCCTCTAGCAATGCCTCTGTGATTGGGCCAGTAGCCTTTTGTCGTATTTCTGTCTCCCTTTTCTTCAACTCTTTGAGCCTTTCATCAACTACTTGAGAAGGTTTGAGGTCGTCATCCTGCCACAGTTGAGTCTGCTCTTGCAAAATTTGATCCTTCCTTCGAGGATCATCTATATTCATTTGGAGGTTCTTTCCTTTGGTAATACTGGTGAGCCTCTGCAAGACTAGTAGGGTCTTCACTGCTGCCAAGATCTTGTCACACTGCTTCTGATTCACCTATAATTCCTCCTCGATCTTCTGGATTTTTGGATCCTCCTGCAGTGAGGACCAAATCTGCATCATGTCATCCAATAATTTCCTGCAGTCCACCATTGTGTCAGAGATGCCTTTCAATGCTCCTTTTAATTCATTCTACCTTTGCTCCCGCACTTTCGGTGGTGTGGCTAGATGCAACCTTATTTGCATCTCTGATATCTGCACTTCATACTCAAATTTCATCTTTTCCAGTGTATTATTTGATTCCTTGATCGTGAGGGTGAGTATGGCGACCTTCTCTGCTAGTGGTTTCTCCTCACTGACCTTCATGTCTAGGATTGTGCTGCAAGTATCTTCGATGGATTTTTCCAACCATTGTCATCATCGCCATGCATCATCTCTTTTCTTAGCCATGTACTCCAGCTCTTGCTTTAGCGCAACTTTCTCCTTTTCCACCTGCATCATCAACACCGAGGTTCGTTGTTCCTACTCCTGCAGCTTGGTTGCTAAACTTTGAGGGAATTCGTGTAGCACCTAAATGGGAAGGGTGAAAATATTCACGTTAATGGTCTTCCATGATTTGTCTTGTTCTTTTTCCTACGGTGTGTTGAACTGTAGTGCCCCAGCTAGTACCTACAAAATTCTAACACTGAATTATGTCTCTATTCTTCGCTCTACTTGTGGTGGTTGAGTTATTTATTCTGGTTGTTTTAATGTTTATGACAACGCCTTCAACTCTGTGATGCCCTGTTGTGATCGTCAATTTTGTCTCGGGTCTCCACTATGATCTCCTTGACCTTCTCTCTGATCTCTTCGATGTACCCGTCAAGGAGGATAAGCTGTATTGCACCCTTGGACTTATCTTCTTTCTGCTTTTTCCTCTTGCCCATCACAGTTGTTGGTACTCTCGTTCTTAGAATAAAATGTGACTCCTCTGATACTCCTGCATTGCTGAGGGGCTCCTCATGCTCCTACTTTGTTTCCTCTATTTCTATGTCTGCATCCTTTCCACTTGTACCTACATCCTACGAGGTACCCTTCTCTGTTCCAACCGCTCCACTGGGTGGAGGTATCCATTCTTCCAGCCAGCATCGTACTAATGTGAGAAAATCGTCTTCGGTTACTAAGTAGGGAAAAGAGAGCCATGTCCTGGTTGTGTCCTTCATTGCTTTCACATAATCTTTGTGGAAGTTCGCTATGTGACAATACTACTTATATAAACTAGGTGACAGCCTTGGATGTTGATTCACCACCATGTGTAGATCCATTGACATCACCACAAATAAAATCCTATTCTCTGTTCCACCTGTTGACTCCTTAGTAAAATAGAGGGAGGCATACCTCACTACTTCACAAATATCCACCTTGACAGATTGAAATTGTGGGTCTTCTTGTCTTTCCACGCAACTATCGTGATAAGTATTAGCAGCCAAGCATAGTGGAACATCTTCCCCTCTTCCCATTCTTTCATGCTATCTATCAAAATATTCCTTTCAGATATAGGTGACCAAGTTAAGTTGGACCCTTGCGTTACACTACGCAGCCAAAGACTCTACAGTTACAGGTACCTCAATGTCCCTACAATTACTCATTATCTTACCTGTGAATATATGCGCAATGAAACACACTCCTTGGTCATCCATGGAATTGATATAATATCCCTGCGACTTCTTCACTAGTCAGAATTTGTCCTTCACCACTTATCCCATTTCAGTGTGCTTATTTTTGCCCACAAATTATTCTGCGGGGTCTTTTCCTTTATGAGGCAATGCTATGATTCTTCTAATTAACATCTCGTCGATCGGGATCCTCGTGCCTAGCCGGAGGCATGCATATTGTATCAGTGTGAGGAGTTGTCACACACAGACTGTACTGGATGCGCTTCTACCGAAGTGTGGCACATTCAACATGTTCAAGAGGTCTGCTCTTTGTAATCATGTAGCCCACTAGTGCTACTCCAACCTTATGACTCCACTTTTGGGGTACTGAACCTGTTTCAAATATCTACTTGGTTCAAATTATGTGTATTTTCTCCATATTTAAAGTCCCAGTCTTCCATCTTCGACTGTGGGATCTTCCCCAACACTTCACCATCAAACAACACTTCCTCTAGGAGTAATGGAATGAACCTACCAAAATTTCCATCCTTTTGATCCTTAACCGAATTGGCGCTCGGTTTTCGTGGTGGCATGTAAGTTGGGAGCATAGCGGGAATCTCTTCGTCCCTTGTCTCCATCCGGTGAAATTCAGCCTCCTCTTCACTATCAGTGATCTGTTGAGGCACCTTCTACTGCATCAACTTCTTTCCTTTCTGCACAAGCTTCTTCCCCTTATCTTCTTTGTTCTTCATGTGCACTTTCTTCTGTGTTTTCTTCCTTGGGGATGTTCTTAGTTCTTCCCCGGATACCTCAATTGGTCTCTTCTCCTCCTTCTTCTATGGTTGTGGTTTTGTGGGTACTTGCTTTCTCGGTAACCTCACGCGCCTTGGGGACATGGGTACATTTGTTGCTTATGCCTCCATAATACCTTCTAATCCTCTTTCTGCAAATATTCTAACAAGATCCTCAAAACTCCTCTCAAATATATAGTACCTCTTTCTCACATAGATGCAAATTCTGAATTCTCTAGGCACAAAGTGTAAAATGTTGTGCGAGATATGATTTTTATCACAAGTTTGAAATCCCAGCCCCATGATTAGCTAATATTTTCTCATTTAATGCACCTATGGGGCTAGATACAACCATTTGTGCTTCATAAATTCTCTTCTCCTGTGCCCCTTAACAACAATTTCCTTTTAACGATAACTTTTTCCTTCTAACGGTCATATTTTTGGCCAATTTCAATGAACCTTCCCTTGTAGGACAATCATCTTTTCTTTGTCACAGTTCCCTTGGAATTCATTATACTCTTGATTATTGCGCAATAATCTCCCGTCGGCAAAGTCCCTTCCTATAGAGTAGTTTATAGTCCCATGCCCACATTCAACTGTAGGTGGCACTAAGACTTTCCTCCCTTCATTTTTCAATGCGAAGCTCTAGGGACAAATTCATCCATGTATATATTCAATCTACTACCTTTCACTCGTCTCAGAATCAACTAACCATTCAACTTCATTAGCTGAACTGCACCACCATCAAAGATGTGCTTGATGATATATGGTCCTAACTAGTGTGCTTTAAATTTTCCTGGGAACTTCACGAATTTGATGCCTTCTCAGAATGTCTTTTTATTGATATTCCTTTCATGCTAAGATTTCTCCCTTGCTTTCTACACTTGCCGATGGAACCCTACTATGAACCTATTTAATTTTAGAGCTAGTATTTGCGACATTATTTCCTTCATAATGTCAGGGTCTACCATATATGTGAAAGCTACAATTCTCAAACTTGGAAAAATGTATTCCATAGGCATAACTACCCCTTTTCCATATACCATCCTAAACGATGTATGCCCTGTCAATTTCTTGCATGTTGTTATGTATGCCCAAAACACCGCTGGTATCCTTAAATCCTAGTCATCTCTGCTCACATTGCATACCTTGGTCAATGCATTCTCCAGAATTTTATTGAAAGCTTGTGTTGGGTCACATAAAAGGTATGTTTGTACCCTTACATTACTTAATAAATCACTCTCTTTTATATATTTGTCTTCATTCTTGGAAAGTATTTGGAAGAAAAGATTGTGAAAGTTAGGTAAAATCAATCATTGACAGATTGCATTTTTTAGCATGAAAAGACTAACTTTTGCTTGATTTTATTCACAGGAAATCGAAATTGGAAAATTGTTTTTCAATTGATAGAAGGACAATGCTAAACCATGAGAATATCGTTCTTGGTTGTATGAGCTAGCAAAATATATGAACGAGAATGCTTATTCGGCAAACAGAAATTCGATCGTTGAGCCGCAAAATCCTCAAGATTTGCTTTCTTCCATTAGTTTTCCATTAGACTATATGATACCGATGGGTGAAAAGGATCGGGGGAAATTTGGCTCTTACCTATTATTGTATCTTTGTATTGAACAAAGTATATTTTGACATTACAGTAATTTACACCTTTATTATTTCAATTAATGAGAAATACAGAGATTCTCTCTTAATCATGTTCTGAGATTTATCAATAGTGACTTTTGGAGGCTTTCGGCCCGGTCACGATCAATAGTGACTTTTGGAGGCTTCTTTGTGTCATAAATATTTCCTTATTTTCTGCAACGCTTTATTACTGTTCTTTTATAGAATCAAGTTATTCTTTATATCTACATTTGAAATAGAGCTTTTACGTCATTGCTTTAATATTGTTATTTTAATTAATTGCATAGAATAAGCTGAGTGTTATGGTTGATTGATGCTCTTCTGATTCATGTTCAAGATTAAAGTAGTTACTTATTGTTTATTCTTGTAGTGATTCTTTCCATTTACTAGATCTGACAGTAGCCCATTTGATATGGTTTCTTTTAATGCATCTGCTTGAAATTCATTTCCTTTGCAAAATAGTTACGATTCGATTTATATTTATGGTTTGAGTTGTCTTTGATTGAACTTCGAGAATTAAGGATTTCCTAATACATTCTTGCAAAGACTTGATGAAATATTAGACTCATTTAGTTATGTAACAACCTCTAACCTCTATTGCACAGATAGTGGTGACATCCTTAAAATAAACAAACAAATCCCAGCTTGCTAATGTACTATAGGAATTAAGATTGATTTAAATAGTCATGTTAGTGCACCAACATTTTGGCGTCATTCCCTGGGAGGTTATCAAAGATAATAGTTAACTTGTGTCTCTAAAGGGAATTGGTTGTTGAAAACGGGAGGTAAGAACCTACGTACAGAAGATACACAGAGGTTGTATAGGAATGAATGAGTACGGGAAAAAAGATACCAATATATTAGAAAACACTACAAAAAACCACCAAAGCCTAGGGATCGACGAACCTTGGGAGACCAACCTTCATATATGAAATCATTCGGAAAGTTGAATCTCAAGTGGAAATAGGACCCCAGACAGTATCTGGAAAGGGCTCTACTTTGATCCCTCAAGCAGCAGAATCACCAACTGCATCTTACGTTGAGATCCATATCAAGACTAAAGGGTCTAAGAAATGTTTCCAAAGTCCAAATCACCAATACTCTAATCCTTCACAAGAGGGAAAATCGTGCAATTCAAGAGAAGGAGAGGGAGAAACCAGTGGAGCTACTAAGGTAGAGCCATAGTCGTCTAAAATAGGATCTCTTGTGATTCCAGATCTGAGCAGTGCAATAAAGCCACTTCGAATCATGAGTAATCCACTCACTTAGATAGCACCCCCTTAAATCCTTGAAGGATATTGGCACATCTTCAACCAAATGGCAAATCAACCACCTCAAGGTCAGACCTCGATGTTGGAATATCCCATCGTCGACCTCGTAGACAACGCCCCGATGAAATCTATTCCCTTGCAAAATATCCCAACCTTTCATGGGATGACCACAAATGATACAAATGCTTTCTTATTTGAGTTTGATGTCCTATGCAGGGGTTATGATTACACCACCGATCCTCAAAAATTGAAGTTGTTCCCCTCTACCCTAAAAGGAGCAGCTTTGCGGTGGTTTATGGGTTTAGGTGGACGCACCATTAACCCTTGGGATGACATGAAAACTTCTTTTCTCATGAAATATCAATACTATTGTACTACTAGGGAATTAATAAATGGAATCTCTAAAATGTTTGTGAAGGATAATGAAACTCTAAAGGAATATGTTGAACAGTTTCAGTGCAATTTGCAGAGATCCCCTCACTCCACATTACCAAAAGCAGTCCTAAAAGCCATCTTAACAAAACAGATGAAAGAAAAATGGATAGAAACTTTAAACCTAATGGGGAAATGTGACATTTATGAAGAATACTATGATGAAATTGTTTGATTGTGTATCAGGGGTTCACGAGGTAGCACACACACCAGGTCAGGAAGTTGAGACTCCATGACTAGAGGAAGAAAATTGCTCCACAAAGGCATGACAAGAGTAGAGATCATTAACCTCCTGGAAGACTTCAAGGCTGATATCTTAGGCATGCTGACTACATAGCTAGATGTCTTACATGCTAGACATAGACAAGTTGAGGTAGAACAAACGCTACCCATATTCATCCCATGATGCTGAAAGAAGCATATTCAATGGGAATGTCCTTTGGACATGATCCAGACGTGCACTATATGCACCAAGGACCATGCCACAGATCAATGTCCATCTATTCCTAAGTTAAAAGTAGTATTCAAGGAAGTTGAAGAAGAAACAAAGCCAACATACTTAATGGAACAATGTCAACAATGGCAAGCACGACCCTCAGGTATGCCACAAGACCCATCCTTGATTTTTCCTACGCAATATCATCCACAGCAAAATCTTGGAACATCATGGCAAGGTCAACCACCTTTCTTTGCCTATAAATTCCAACAGTACCCCATGTCACCCTGGCTGAACCAGCCCTTCCTAGGAGTTGGCTGGCTAAATCTGCAATGCTCTGCCCCTTTCTGGAAAAGTTCAGCTAATAATCATTACCCTTCACAGTGGGATGCTTCCACCTCACAAAACCCGAATTGTCCTCAAAACTGGCAGCCCCATGGGGATGATCAATTTACCCATGGGAGCGGGTTCTCAACCTCAGCCCACATTGCCTAGTCCATTTCAGAACTCTCAGCCTTCATTACGCCCCCAACTACCAGCTCAACCAAATCTGAATCCTAATAACAATAGACTAGTCCAATATGTACAAATTTTGGAAAGTTCGGATAATGAAACAGAACCAATAGAATGTAATGAGCGTTGGCTAACGTCAGGGTGCATTATTTCCACAGAAGAAAAAGAAACTGAAAATGAAAAACAACCTGAAATAAATTCGTCGACTGTGATTGCTACGGAAATCAAATAGGGAGAAGACACAGTCGAGCAACAGAATTTAGGGAAAATTGTAATTTCTTCTCTACCATTCCACGAAAGACTAGAAATAATTAATCCCATTGTTTATTGTGATTTTGATATATTAGGGTAATTAAAAAAATTGTGTATAAAGATCCCGCTCCTCTAGGCCATACAAGACATCCTGGTCTATGCAAAAACAATTAAGGAATTATGTGGGAAAAAGCCTGGGAGGAAATTGAAAAATCCAACAAAAGTACACGTGGTAGGAACTCTATGAGACCTGCTTTTGGGAACACAAGAGCCAATTAAATACGGAGGCCCAGGGAATCCTGTAATAACCATTCAAATACAAGGTTGCACCTTTCCAAACACATTAGTAGACCTTGGAGAAACCATTAATATTCTGACTACTAAAACCTACAGGGTTTTGGGCATTACAGCTTTGGAACCCACCTCGACCTTATTAGAACTTGCCGACAGATCAATAGTCAGACTTGAAGGGACCCTACAGGATGTAACAATTTCTATTGATTCCTAGGAATATCCTGTGTATTTCCAAGTCATAACCGAAGGAGTAGGCTAGATGGACATCCTTTGATATTGGGTTGACCTTGGTTAGCAACAACAGATGCCTATATAGGATGTTGTACTGGGAACATGACTATTACACTAGGAACTGCCGTGAAAAATTTTATTTTGTATTCTCCCACTAAACCAAGTCTACCTACTATAAATACTCAGTTGCACCCACCTAGATACCTGGAAGAAAACATCCGCTCTCCTCTCACGCTAGAAGAAGCTATTGAATTTAAGAATCAAACGGAGGATGATGTGATAAAAAATTTCATTAATAGGCCAGTTTTCATGAATAAACTGGCATGTTAAGTACTAAGGGGAGATCCCTCCAAGGATGAAGATGACCAGCCTATACCCACAACCACTATTTATAACAACAGGCCGGTTGAGATCAAACCAGGTAAAACACTTAACATTAACGATAACCTGGACAACCACCAACAACAAAGGCTTATTCAAGTGCTTAAGAAATATAAAAACTCTTTTGCCTGGGAATACTTGGAGATGAAAGGTATAGATCCCCAGTTATTTACTCATCATATCTACATCGAGAAGGATGCTCGCACCATTCGACAACCACAGAGAAGGTTGAATCCCCATTTTAGGGATATTGTGAACGAGGAACTGCAAAAGTTCCTGGATGTAAATTTTATTTATCCTATCTCGGATAGCTAGTGGGCCTCCCCATTGGTAGTTGTTCCCAAGAGAAATGGGAAATGGAGAATTTGCGTGGACTACAGGGAGCTGAATAAGTCCACCTAGAAAGACCATTTCCCTCTTCCGTTCATTGATCAAGTTCTCGACACCTTAGCAGGGAATTTTTTTTTTTCATTCCTCGATGGCTTCAGTGGCAATAATCAGATCCAGATCGCCCCTGAAGACCAGGAAAAAACCACATTTACCTACCATGGGGTACATTTGCATATAGAGTTTTACCCTTTGGCTTATGAAATGCCCCTGCCACATTTCAGAGGGCGATATTGAGCATTTTTTCTGATCTGATCAGCGAAGGGCTCGAAATTTACATGAACGACTTTATCCCCTATGGGAATGATTTTGAACAAGGATTGTGAAATCTAGAAAAGGTAATCAAAGGATGCATTGCCACCAGGTTATGCTTGAGCAATGTAAAATGTCATATGATGATGACTGAAGGTGTGGTTTTGGGACACAAGATCTCTACGGAAGGAATAGAGGTAGATCCAACAAAAATAGAGGTAATTATTGCCCTACCCACACCCAACACCTAGACTGAGGCACATAGCTTCATTGGATACACGGGATATTAATACATATTTATTGAATTTTTTTCAAAAATTGCCGCACCTTTGTATGTCTTAACCGGTAACATCGAATTTAATTGCTCTGAGAAATGCGATGTTGCCTTCGCAGATCTAAAGAAGCTGATTTCAATTGCACCAGTATTACTTGGACCAAATTGGGAGCTACCTTTCCGCATTTCCACAGATGCATCAGAAACAACAATAGGCACTGTTGTCGGACAAGAAGAAGACAAAATTCCCTATGCTATTTATTATATCAACAAAAATCTCACTTCTACTGAACTTAATTATACAGTCACAGAAAAGGAAATTTTAATCGTTGTTTATGCCATAAATAAGTTTAGACATTATATAATAGGCTATTCAGTCTCTTTGTATACTGATCAATCTGCTATTATATATTTAGCTAATAAACCCATTACTAATGGGTGGGTGACCTGTTGGATGTTACTTTTGCAGGAGTTTGATATTATTATTAAGGACCGACCAAGGAAGGAAAATCCAGTTGTAGATTTTCGATCTCGGGTTCCTAAAATGAACGATCTATCAACAATGGATGACCAGTGTCCACATGAACATTTGTTTGTCGTGGTAGTAAAGGCACCTTGGTACGTAGATGTGGCAAACTATCTGGCTGTAGCAAAACTACCAAGGCACCTGTCAGCTAAAGAATGGAAGCTGATTGTCCAACACAGTGCCAAATTTTCTTGGATCGATGGATATCTTTTCCACACATGGTCTGATATGCAGATACGATGATGTATTCACGAAGATGAGATCTACGACATTTTAAAAGCTTTCCATGACAAGCCTTGTGGGAGACATTTTGTACATTGTCGGACTGGACATAAAACACTTCGGATAGGCTATTACTAGCCCGCTATTTTTAGAGATTCAAAAAAATATGTTCGGGCTTGTGATAGCTGTCAGAGGATGGGTTGTCCTGGTCAAGCCAATGAGATTCCATTACAATCGCAGTTGGTAATGGAGCCTTTCGAACGCTGGGCATTGGATTTCATTGGCCCATTCAATCCACCATCAAACCAAAAAGCCTACATACTAGTTGCTACAGACTATGTAACAAAGTGGGTAGAAGCAGTAGCTTTGCCAAGCGATACAGAAGAAATTGTAATTAATTTTTTGTTTGAAATATTTGTGCGATATGGTTTACCCAGGGAAGTGATAATAGATGAGGGGGCATAGTTTATAGGACATAAGCTGACGACCACCTACGGAACCATCATATAACACATAGAATCACTTTTCTGTATCACCCGCAGGCGAACGAGTAGGTTAAAAGCACCAGCAAGTTCCTTGAGGCGATCTTAAGTACAATAGTTTCAACAAATTGGCGGCACTGAGCTACTAAACTTCCAAAGGCCTTGTGGGCCTATTGCACAACTTGGCGAAACACTACTGGTTATTCCCTGTACCAACTTGTATTTGGTGAGGAACCAATTTTTCCTATCGAATTTGAAATAAAGACTCAAAACAACCTAGGAAGTGGGGATGGATCTGATGGAGGCCCAAACGAAATGACTTCAACAATTAAATGAATTAGATGAAGCACAACTACTTTCTCTACAATGCACAGGGATTAATCAATAGAAAAGGGCTAAGTGGCACGATAACCTTATTACGAAGAAAAAATTTCAGAAAGGAGACTGGGCGCTCCTTTATGATTCTAGGTTTCAAGACTTTCCAGGCAAACTATAGACAAGGTGGCTTGGCCTGTACGAGATTCATGAATTACACAACAATGGCACTATAACCTTGATTACCATTGATGAGACTGGCTCTCCTTTTCAGGTGAACAGACACTGGTTATGACTTTATCACAAGCCACTCACCAAAGAGTATCTTTTTCAATAGGTGCGCAGCAATCCCACTATGCAAATTTTAGCTTCAGGGGGTGATGACCCAACAACTTTACTTTCATGAAAATTGTTTCTTTTCAATTGTAAATAATGTATATATTTTATGCAGCCATGACTTATTAATTTGTCCATTTTTTTTTTTTACTTGCATGATTGAATAGAGTAAACATTGTTGTGTGAATGAGTGAATTTGTTTTAGAAATATGTGTTGTTTACAATTTTTGCTTCTTTTGGACGAACAACTGTTATTCCATTTTTCGGACAACTTTTGTTCTTTTCCAAAAGAACAACTATTTTTCCCTTTTACCAACTTTCACACATAAAGCTATTGTTCTATTGCCATTCCGTAAAGTGGACAAGTGTTGTTCCATAAAACGAATAGTTGTTGTTCCATTCCCAACAGAACACTTGTTGTTACGTTCCCGACAGAACAACTGCTTTTCCGTTTCCGACAAAATAGCTATTGTTCTGTTCCCGATAGAACAATTTCCATTCCATTCTTGACAGTACAGTTGTTGTTCCACTCCCAATTGAACAGTGGTTGTTCTGTTCTGTAGAATAGTTGTTGTTTTGTTCCCGACAATACAGTTGATGTTCCATTCCCAACAATAGACTTGTTGTTCCATTCCCAATTGAAAAGTTGTTGTTCCATTCTCGATAGCGCATTTGTTGTTCCATTCCCGATTGAACATTTGTTGTTCCATTCCTGACAAAACAGTTGCTAATCTTTTCCGATAGACGAATTGTTGTTCCACTTATACAGTCTTTCGTTTGGCTAGAAATTTGCATCAAAAAAAAAAAGGAAAAACATTCATATTGATTACATTATGATTTATTTTAACCATTTGTTGATCATCTTTATTTCAAATCTGACATGGTTCATCTATTGAACGACTTGTTGTATGTCTTTCCTTTAGATATATTTTCAACTTGATTCATCACCAATATCAACAGCTTGTTGGTTCTGTCTTTTACACTTTTAAATGGCAAGTTCCTTTTGACACAATACAAGTAAGCATATCTTTTGTAGGCATTCTTTCACTTCTTACACGATTCCTGACTCTTAAGGAGTTAGTGAGCCTCCCTCAACTTATAATAATAAAAGTGGAAACAATATAAATCATTCTCAAAGAGGATTGGAGGTCTCATTACCAGTTGACCTACCATGATCATAAGGACTTAACACAAGTGACATTCCCATTATGGCTACCTCACCAGGGTAATGGCCTTTAAGACATTATATATGTCTAAGAATAGGAGGTCTCATCATGAGCCAGCCTATTCACTTTGTTCTACCCTGGTGAATGGCATTGTGGTTATCTGGTTACCATGCGAGCAGAATGGTCTCTTTGCAGAAATATGTAAATAATAATAACAAAAAGTCATAAGTTGAGGATACTAGCTCATTTTTTGGGTTTAAGTGGAAACCCTATCGAGGCTATAGACACTTGTTGGCAGCAGTGGATCTTCCCGTGGTATTGGAGTGGAATTCTATATTCCCAATTCTTCAGTATGCTAGTACTTCATATTTAATTAATCCAAGAGGAGAAACTACCATCAAATAGTGTTTTTACTTCTAAAAACTAGCATAATCGTTGAAAATATATTCAATGAATCATTTCAGCACCGTCCAATCAGTTGAATCCAACAGTCATTATTCTTTTTGTGCCATGTTAGATTTTGCTTTATCAATCAAAAAAGGTAAAATTAATGTTCATAATGAATATTTACATGCTTTATTATTTTTCTTGATTATCTCTAACCTCTCGTATGTTGTTAATTACTTCTCTTTACTCCATCTATCGAACTCCACCACTCACTTCATGCCATATTAACACTATCATGCATAGTTTTTGTTTTCCCGTACTCCGAGGATGAGGATGCCCTTTCTTATTGGAGGGGGGAGGTTAAGTGCTATAATGATTTGACAAGATTTAATTATCAAACTCCACCATGACTTGTTGATTGGACCGATTAATTAGTGTTGCATTTATAAAAATATTTTTCTAGTTGACCAATCATTATTATCGCATTTATATAAACTTTCTCTGATCAAAACTCTTGCATGCGGCATATTCGTTATTGTTCAAAACTAGAACCATAGATGAAAGGATATTGCATGCAGAATAGTGGAAGGAGAACAATAAGCATGGGAGGCAATGCCATTCGTAACGAGCCCACACTATTGCGATTAAAAAAACAGGCTTGAGCAATTCTAGAACGTGTCGGGTGGATACAGTACCTGGTCCAGTTACAGGGATTTCACAGTGATGTTGCACTAGAATTTTTGCAGAACTTACAAAATGGACACACAACCGTGAAAGGAAAATCCATAGCTGAAATCTCAGGACTTTTGATGGAAGGCATAAAGTGTACTGAGAAGCATGTACAATTGCAGGAAGTTATCGAAGTATTCAAAGAGTCGAGTGAAGAACTTATACGCAAAGGAAAAGGCATTTAACCTACGTCCTTGAAGGAGCCATGGTGAGAATTGGCAACAATTGTTCAGAAATATATCACTTGTGATGGTCGACATGATGTGGTACGGTCTTGACACCTTAAGTTGTTAGCAATACTTAGGTAGAAGATTATAGTTAACTTTCCATTCTTTTTAAATTATTTACTGCATGATGTTGCTAGTCGAGTCAGAAAATCTAAGAACCCACAGGCTACAATTAGCCATCATGGTCTAATTAAACTCATTGTGACTCAAGAACTAACACAATAGCAATTAACCTAAGACAATTTTGTAAATCTTGTTGTACCTTGATTAGAAGAAAACCCAAGAAATGCACAGACAGGAGCAGGTGTTGACGAAATTATAGAGAAAGTTGATGAACCAGATAGTGAATGGAAAACCTTAGGGGAAACAGTCTCAGGGAGGGCACGAAAAAGGAAAACCTCTTCCTTAGCTTCTGACCCTAGAAAACGAAGACGTTGTAAGAGGTTAAGTGCACAACATGACATTACATAATTGACAGAGGAAGCAGGACCGTCTCATACACCCCCCGCAAGCCCACGAGATGTTTTTCCACAAGGTGACAAAGAAGACGTGGCTTGGGTTTTGGAAAATTTGGGGACACTCTTCGAAGAGGAAACTCAATCTGGACATTTACAGGATCAGGACCACACCCCTAGCTAGTCTGACTCTGCCGATAATTCTGGTCATACATAAATTTTAGCACCTTCTGGAGATATGGAGGAAATTCAATCTAAACATTTATAGGGTCAATACCGTGTCCCTAGCCAGTCTGCCTCTCCCGAGAGCTCTGGTCATACAAAAATTTTACCATCTTCTAGATATATGGAGGAGTCACAGGAGTGAGGGGGACAAATTTCCTTTATAGGAAGATTTCCTGAGCCAAAAACTCAAACAAAAAGAAGCCCTGAGTCAGAAACTTAGTCAGGAGATATTGTTTTATTGGAACAAGACCCTAGTAACGATATAACCCCTCTTTTTCGTGAAACAAATACGACTGTTTCTTCTCTAATCAAACACCTCACTGAGGAGGCAAGGGAAGTAGATAGTCCAAGGATGCATTTGATGAGCAAAGAGAATAAGAAATTGAGGAAAAAGATCAAACAATTGAGCAAGTGGTTGAAATAAGTGAGTAAGGCTCACAAGAACAAAGTAGAATAGAAAACCATTGCTACTCAAAGTGAAAACCTCCTTTATACCACTGGAATTCAAGCAGAAGACACCCCTGTAAATTCAATTGGAATTCAAATAGAAATACATCATATCAAAATCAATGGGACCCAGACTATAGACATTTTCACCTATTCGATAGAGACTCAGACAAATTTCTCTGCGGACTTGATGGATGCTTTAGTTCAAACATACTTTTTAGAAAATTCTCAAACAATTGATACAATGAAAAACACTGCTCAGACCAACTTGGTGGTATCCTATGATACATCTACCTAGACCGACGACACACCCCTGTGCACTCCTTTGGTAAGGGAGGATACCATCCGAAAGTTACAGAAAGAACTAGAAAAATTACAACATACTCTAGCACAATATCAAAGAGAAGTGGTACCCCTATAGACTCATAAGGATTTATTGAAGAAGTTTGATGAGTTGACTACAACGGAGGATGAGACTTATGCTAGTCTCAGAGCTTAGTAGAAAAAAAGTAAAAGAAGTACAGAATAAACTTCAGAAATCTATAGAGCAGATTAAAACTATTTTCTCCATTTATTTAGATGCATTGCCTTGTAGGTCACCTGCTACCAATTATGTGTTGTTTTTGCTTGAAATGTATTTTCCATTAAAGGTCAAAGCTATCAGGGCTAGTAAAACAGCTGAATTTAAATCAACCCTAGATTTTATTCAATGTTTCAAAGAGCAGAATGAAAAGGTGAAGCATCTTCTCTATGAATTATACTTCCACAGCCTTTTCCTGCAGGAATGATGCTAACCCTAGCCCCTTCATCGGAGATGTTCAATTTCAAGCCTTCGTTTATTTTTCCTGTAATTAGATTAAGTGGGATAAGGCATATAACATTTTCCGTAAACGGGAGCATGAATTAGGTCTTTGGGTTAGGGGAGAACATACAAAACTTGCACATCTTCTTGTAAAACACAAATGCTTTATGGAACAACGAAAGGTTGTGGCCTCTCTAGGTCCACTCTATAAAGGTACTGTAATATCTAGAGTGGAATATTTCTAGGATATTAAAGAAGAAGCCCTACTTGCTACAAAATAGAGATGGATGGCTTCCTCCAACATCATTAAAAATAGAGAGTTGTTTGGGTACAAAAATTTCAAAGTTGTTGTTGCTCGTTTGGTTAAGTTCAACAATATTATCTTATGCATGGACCCGGCATGGATAGGTTCCCGATATAGAAGCCCCATTATTTGGTATCCGCCTGATGTGTACCATTTTGACTATGAATTGGCAGAATGCCAAGAAGGATGAGCATTTGCAATACTTATAAAGAAATATGGTTTTCGGGTATATCCAGACGAGAGACTTATCCTTCTTATTCCTTAACACAATTACATGTTAGTCATCTTCTTGCATGAGGACATGCAAAAGGAAAAGAGTATGTTGGGTCACAGAAAATATATGTTTGTACCCTTACATTACTTAATAAGTCACTCCCTTTTATATATTTGTCTTCATTCTTGGAAAGTATTTGGAAGAAAACATTGTGAAAGTTAGGTAAAATCAATCATTGACAGATTGCATGTTTTTAGCATGAAAAGACTAACTTTTGCTTGCTTCTATGTACAAGAAATCAGAATTGTACAATTGTTGTTTAATTGATAGAACGGCGACGCTAAACTAGGAGAAGATCGTTCCTTGGTTGTACGAGCTAGCAAAAGATATGAACAAGAATGCTAATTCGGCAAACAGAAATCTGATCATTTAGCCACGAAATCCTGAGGTTCTCTCGATCCTTAGGATTTTCTTTCATCCATTAGTTTTCCATTAGACTATATGATATCAATGGGTGAAAAGGATCGGGGAAGATTTTACTCTTACCTATAATTGTATCTTTGTATTGAACAAAGCATATTTTGACATTACAGTAATTTTGTACCTTTATTATTTAGATTAATGAGAAATACAAAGATTCTCTCTTAATCACATTCTGAGATTTATTAGTAGTAACTTCTAGAGGCTCTGGGCCCGGTCACTAGAAGATTCGCTGCTTCTTTGTGTCATAAGTATTTCCTTATTTTCTGCAATTCTTTATTACTATTCTTTTATATAATCAAGTTATTCTTTATGTCTGCATTTGAAATAGATCTTTAACGTTGTTGATCTAATATTGTTCTTTTAATGAATTTGGTAGAATAAGCTAAGTGTTACGATTGATTGATGATATTTCCAATTCACGTTCAAGATTGAAGTATTTACTTATTGTTTATTGCTATAATGATTCTTTCCATTTACTAGGTTGGATAGTAGCCCATTAGATATGATTTATTTTAATGCATCTGCTTGAAATTCATTTCCTTTGCAAAATAGTTACGATTGGATTTAGATCTATGGTTTGAGTAATGTTTGATTGAAATTCAATAATTAAGGATTTGTTAATACATTCTTGCAACGAATTGATGAAATATTAGACTTGTTTAGTTATGTAACAATGTCTGACCTCTCTTGCATAGATAGTGGTGACATCCTTGAAATAAACAGACAAATCCCTGGTTGATAATGTAATGTAGGAATTAAGATTGATTTAAATAGTCACCTTAGTGCACCAAGAACTTCCACTGTTACATTTGCCTGAGGATGATAAGGAGTACTCTTTTGGTGGTAAACCTAAAATTTCTCAGTTAGTGCTTCAATGGTCTTATTCAATAAATGTGTGCCTTGGTCACTCATCAAGATCTTCAGACAACCAAACCTGGACAACACATATTCAACGATGAACTTCGCAGTAGTTTCTGGATTGCAATCCTTCACTAGTTGTGCCTTGGCTCATCTTGTCAAATAATTAGTTTCAGTGATTATATACCTCGAACCAGTGTTCTGTCCTGGCGGATTGATAGGCCCAAAAACATCAATAGCCCATTTGTCAAAATCCTGCAAAGTTACTTGTGGTACTAGCGGCATTTCCTCTCTTCTAGATGGCCTTCCTATTCTTTGACAGAATTCTTTTGCATCCTTAAGTACTATGTGCCACCATAGCCAAACTCTCAAGATTTTCTCTGCATTGCCTTTTCCTGCATAGTGCCCACCTGTGACTACTCCATCAGCTTTTGTTGGAATATTCTGTTGTTTGTGTTTAGGGATGTATCTGCGTAGTACTTCCTCTGGTCCCATTTTGTACAAGTGTCCATCAATCAACGAGAAATTAGTTGCTTGAACCACCAACTCCTTCTTTTGCTTCATAGTGTACTTCACAGGTGCCATACCTATGGCCAGAAACTAAATAATATTTTTGAAGTGATCATCTGTGACTCTAATTGTGAATAAATGTGCATCAGGCAGGTTATCTTCAATATTTGTGGGTTGTTCTCCTGTCTCTATTCTTGATAGATTATCAGGTCCAACATTCACTTTCCATGGATTCACTATAACTGGGTATGGGTATTATGAATTTGTTGTAGTTCCATTTGGTGTGACTAATGCTCTAGCTACCTTTATGTGCTTGATGAATAGTGTGTTGTGTCCTTATCTGGACAAGTTTTTTATTGTATTCGTTGATGACATTTTGATATATTCTAAGAATGAGGAAGAGCATGCCGAGCATTTAGGATCATTCTTCAGAGTATTGAGAGAGCATCAATTGTATGCTAAGCTTAGTAAATTTATTTTCTTTCAGATAGAGGTGCATTGCTTGGGGCATGCGGTCTCCAAGGAAGGCATAGAAATAGATCCGTAGAAGATAAGAGCTATGATGGAGTGGGAAGATCCTAGAAATGTGGATGAGGTAAGATCATTCATGGGGCTAGCAGGCTATTATAGGAGGTTCAACAAGAACTTTTCTCAGATTTCATATCACTTGCATGCAAAGTAGATTCTCCTCAAGCAATCACTAGCATTCAATCTTACCAGGACCAGTCTATTCGTGTTCGGGAAGGGACATTTGAAAACCATATCTTCATTTTTCTTATATATAATTTTAATTCCATTGAAGGTATTGATGAGATGGAGATTATGAGGTTGAAAGGCACATGAATGATTTGGAAACCTTTGTAATGGTGAAACTTTATATTTGTAATTTTTCAGCCCTTGGATATGTTTGGGATTAAAGACACATATTGAACCTAGTCAACTCAATATGTGAGTGAATGGTTGTTCGAATTGACTAGTTTAATAATCATCTCTTAAAGAAGAGAAAATCTAAGATGAAGGTTGAACTAAGATGCCAAAGATGAAGATGAAATTTCCTGGTATGTTCATGAGTGTAGAGGAATATGGAATTTACATCATTCCATCATTTATCTCTTGCTGATATATTTAGTGTTGCAATATTTTATCATGTCAAATCATTCTTTGGTTTGCATAATGAAGAAGTGTTGTAGCGGAAAGGGAGTTATAGATCTGAATTTGCTCCATAAAATATTTTTCGATTGGTGCACTACAAATCCTTTCTTTGGCATGGGAAATAAAAAAGGTAAGACTAAGATGGATCCATCTCATATCCATATTTCTTACCTAGAAAATTTATCAATACAGTGGATGTCACCCATGTATCTTGGTCGATGGAAATAGGTCCATAAGATGATTAATTATTCAATATTTATGGTCATATTGAAGTTAGGCCTTGGAGTACAATATGTTTCTAAATAATTTGAGGTATTAGTGATACGATCAATTTTCACCTAGTATGTGATGACAATTCTTTATATCAAAGGAGGAGCTTGGACACTTTCTGAGGTGGAAGTGGGTTGGATTGTTCTCGTGTGAGAAAACCAAATGTTAGTTGTATGATGACTTTTTGGAGTCGAATGACAAGTTTACATTAGGGAGGACAAACAGGTCTTGGATATAAAAAAGATTTCTTTAAATATTGGCTTAATGGAAGTAGGAGTCTGTGCTAGTGGAAAAATTCTATGGTAGCAAAATATTTGGTTGTGGCAATAATAGAGATTGGATGATGGTGGAAAATCTAAGGTGAAATTGTGTGAGAATAAAACATACTCATGACCATGTCGTAATATGCGTCACACATTACATTTGTAAGCAAGTCCATATGTCATGATTTGATGTAATGATCCATGAGATGTTTGATGTTTCTACATAATATTTCCATGATTCGGTTTGTTGTACTTGTACCTATGTAACATGAAAATATCATATGGTTGTAAGACCTAGAGAGGCACGTATACCATTTTATCATCTATCTCTGATAATTACTCCTCCACATAGGTTTCGAGTTCATAGTTCCCCAAGTCCCCATACCAACTCCTCTTTTGGTTCGTCGGATTCCTCATCTAATTCCAAACCTCCTTCACGGCATAGCATCATCATTTCAGGACTCACTGTAGGTGTAGGAAACCAACCTGGTGTTGGCTCTAGTTCTACCCTGATATTCACATCTAGCGGAACCATCTTAGGAACCGTTCCGTCAACTCCCATGCTACCTTTCATGGCTGGGTTAAGCCTCCCAGATTTTAGCCGATTGATTAATGAACCTATACACCACGATGCTGGTTGGCTTGCTATGCCGACTAAGCTCCCCTCTAACATTCCCAAGTTTGAGGGTAATTATGGAGAGGACCCCACCAATCACGTCCACTCCTTCCATATGTGGTGTTCATCCAATTCCATCACTAATTATTCCATTCGTCTTTGGTTGTTCCAACGCATGCTCACTGGAGATACTGCGAAGTGGTATGTCGACCAACGCGCCGCCTCTCATTCCACTTTCACGACGCTAGCTAAAGCATTCCTGTCATACTTTCAGTTACCTCTCTGATACGACACCAGTACAGAGCCCTTGACCACATTCCATTAGTTCTTTGCCATTCGTCTTTCAGATCATGTTCAGGAATGGCATAGAAGGAGGAGCATGTTTCGTGCTCCACCCTTCAAAGACTGTGTCTACCTCAATTGGTTCCTTAGAACTCTTTTAGCGCCTATTGCCAAATATGTCACTCTCATTTTCCTCAGATAGAGGAAGAGGCTCTCCAGACTGCTTTGAGATATGACTTGATTTATGCTCAATCCATTGATGCTTATACTGTTATACCAGACCACCTTCGTCCTAGTGATGCCACTGCACCGGAGGCATCTCACGCCGTCGATGGTATCATTGGAGCTATTTCACATCCTTCACCTTATACTCAATAGAGTTATGGCTATTTGGAGGGGGGCACTAGTTCCTTTAGCCCTTATGCCCCTCTTGCCAGCAACGAGTATTCAGGACAAAGCACATCTTATGCATTCACCCAACCACATTAATAGATGTTAGGGCAAGCTAATTCTCAACCTGTCTAATAGACCATTGCCCCTTCACCATATTATACATATGCATCGCCAAGTGCTCTAGCATTCAATTCTTTCAGCAATATTTTTTGTTGATGTTTAAGTTTGTTGAGCTCATGAAGAGAGATATTGGCTCTTGTTTTCTTCATGTCCTCCACTATGTTATATTCCATGGTATCTGTAACCACCAAAGTTTTAGATGAAGATGGATGATTAGATGATGATGGATTTGGTTGAGGAGTTTTGGGAGAAGACTTTTTATGAGCTACCTTTTACTTGGCAGTAGGGGTTGAGGTATTTTGCGTTCCATTTGATTGTGTTAAATCAGTAGGGCCTTTACTCCTGGTGCTAACAGGTAGAGCTTCTTTCTCTTCTTCATTATCAAAAACAGGGACGATGAAATCCCACATTCCATGTACTTCAACCAATTCTTCATCTTCAGTCTCTTCATCATTCAATGCAGTTTATTCTTCCTCTTCTACTAAGTGAGATTCAACATTGGATATTGTATTTAGTGGATGAGGATTAGAAGTCTGATTCCTCTTGAAGGATCTGAAAGGTTTTTTAGAAGAGGATTCAACTACTCGTTTCTTGATATCTACCATTTCATTTGAAATGGTGTTTAGGAATTTTTGCAGGCCTTCGGGATCAAAAGGATCTTTAGGGGCCTTCTTCTTTGGTTAATCCTTAAATGAAACCTTTTTCATTTTTCTATATTCCTGAGCTATTATATTTTATAGTGCAACTATTCACTTTTCTATAGACAGGGTTTCCTTCATATTTTCTACCAAAGTATCCTTATTAGGTCTATCTACAAAAAATGCTATATTAGAAGGAAGAGAGGAAATATAACCCTTGATTTGGACATCAACACTAGGGCTTCATGCAACGGGGATTTTGTTTAGCAATTTATTGAATCTGGATTTGAAGTCTGTGATCTTATAACCTGATTAACTTTTAAATTAGAAAGATCATTGATAAGAGATAATTGTAGGATCATCGCCAAATTTGGCTAGAAATTTCTCTTCAAACATGTCCGGATTAGTAATGAATCCTAGTGGTAATGAAAAATACCATGAACTTGTTGATCGTTGGAGAGTGTAAGAAAATAATATTACTACACAATCTTCTTCAACTACTCCATTAACATTGATAGCTAACATATAATTATGGAGATGTTCCTTAGCGGGCAATCTATCATCATAATTGAATTTTGGTAGCCATCTTTGAGGATGCTTAGGTAGGTCATGAAGGGGAGGTGCCATTTTAACAGCACTAGAATTAGCCCATGGTCTGACTTGTGGTGGTGGTTGTTGTCCTTCCATTATTGGAGTTTGGGGGGAAGTGGATATTGATGGAGTTTGAGTGGAAGTAGAGTCAGGTTGAGTGCTAGGGTTTGACGAACTAGCACCAATATTTTGAGAAGAAGAAGTGGGAATGAATGGAGGGAATGAAGGTGTCTGTGGAGGGGAATTTGATAAAACCTCACTAGTTGATGTTTGTGACTGAGATTTCTTAGTTTTCTTTCTGAAAGAAGGAATAGGGAATTCAAATGGAGGAATTCCAAGCTTTTCAATTTGAGAATGAGTTAGAATCCAAGTGGGTTGAAAAACAGAAGAGATACTTCGTTCAAATGCTTCATATGGGACATGATTTTCTGTTGAAATAGAGATTTACTCTAATTTCTTTATTAAATTCTGAACCTTCGGTGATTCAATATTATAATCTCAAGAAGGTACTTTAGGAATAGTACTAGGAGATTTTGGGAGTGACTTCTCAACTTCAGATACTAATAGAAAGGAAAAACCTTTGAAATAATTACTTTGATTAAATAGTTAATCAAAATAATTTATAAAACATATATCGCATCAAATATCATTTGACCAATTGCTCATCAATGTATTAAAAAAATAGCAGTCCTGGTATGTTCAAAAGTGAATGGATATAACACTGTATGTAAAAATATACACGTGATAAACCATATAATAAAAATGGTTGTTAATTCATAAACAAATAAATGCACGAAGATAAAAGCACCCGATGCACATCATTCTATTCATAAAATAAGTAGCTCTAGTCCAGTCTGTTTTATTGAGATGGCTTTTAAAAGTGTAAAAGTGCAAAAGTGCAAGCTTCTGTAAGCCTTCTCCAACAAAATTTCGGGGCTCTAATCCAAGGATTCTAACAAGAGAAACTTTAAAGTACAAAAGTGCAAGAAAATAAAGAGTTTCTTTATAAAATTCTGGACCCTTTCTTAAAAGACATGAAAGGGTTTAAATAATAAAATATAAGTACAAAAATGGGAAATACATGAAGTTCTCAGGAGTTTTAAACAACCCTCCTTGAAATAAGTGACATAATTACATAAAAGTTAAATTATGGAAATGACTAGTCCTGGCATGCAATAATATCTACTCCTTCATTTGTTGTCTGAGATGATATATATCCAACATTGGATTTAGGTCAGGAGGTTGTTTCATCCTTGTAAGTATGTGGCTGGTGTACACTACATCTGAAAGGGAAGGCAACATGTGCATGGCTGAGTGGCTTTACCAAATACCTCCAATATACTTCCCAATCTTGTTTTATAAGCTGTTTGATCACTTCTTCTTTTGTTGTCGAAGTTTGTTGCCATTTTTATTCTAAGTCTCTAATATTGGGAAGACTCCCAGGTGGGCATTCTTGTATCAGGTTGGCATTATGTAAATTGTCATTTATGGTGTCGGTTATCTTTATTGCAACATCGCTTGCTTTTGCGACTACTCTCTCTTCCTATTTTAGTTGAATATCCCAATGAGTGAAAAAGATATCTTTGTGAGTCTCTTCTATCCTAGGGAGATATGCTATCCTTCCTTCCGGGGTATCTTGCCATGAAATGTGTCTCGAAATTTTCTCATCAATCTTGTTGAAAGTGACCCTTATATCAGATACTCAATTCATCAGTGAATTTCTTTCCTTGCACATCAGATTGATGACTTACAACTTTTGACAAAATGTTGTGTGTTGCATGGATAACAAAGAATTCAGTTCAAGTGCTTCTTTTACAAAATCCTCAACTTTAGGATTGTCTTTTAGTTGTTCCATAGAAAATCGCAGGTATTTTATCTGAGCATCTTTGGCACTTGTCTCTTCTTGGAACTAGAACTTTAGCTTATCAAAGCTCTATTGTAGTTGTGCCATTTGTGCTTCCATTTGATGATTTACATTTTGTTTTTCTTCAGCCAACTGTTGTTCCAATTTTTGTATCCTCTCATCTTTCTCCCTTGTTAGTTGTTTGACCTCCACTGCTTTACCAATAGTGGTAGATTCATAAGCACCTTGAAACTATGAAAGTTTTGTCAAGTTATTTGAAGGATCCATAGGAGTATCCTTCTAAATGACATCCATTGGTTCATTGTCTAGACTTAGCACCGAGGACTATTGTTTTTTCCTTTTCTTCCTCTATCTTTTTACCACAACCTGATGCTTTATACTGTAAAAGACATAAAGAGGAGGAATTTCCTCTACTCTGAGAATGAAATTCATTGATGGGAATGTCAGGATGATTTCAATCTCTTCAGTGGAAATAACTTTGTCAGCAGCTCTGTCAGTAAGTGAACTCTGTTCAGTATTATGGTGTGTGTTTAGTATTTCCTCTATTTCAACATTTTCCTCCCCTTGTTTTCCTCTGAGTTGTTGATCAAACTGTTTCCATGCCTCATCTAGCTGGTTTTCCAAGGGGGTCCCTTCTGTGTGTACTTTAGTGGAAACATATTCTACTCCTTTCTTTGTTGAGGGATTTTTATATTCCTCCTCAATGTCCTTTTCAGGACTATTTTCTAGGTTTTTCTATGAACTTTTCTCTTAAGCATGCTGTGAATCGTGTTCTGAGTCATGCTGAGAGGCTTTTTCTGAACTGTGGGCCAATCTCTACTATGAAGTTTGTTTAGAACCCTGTTTTGATCTCTCTTTTGAATTATGCTCAGAATCGTGTTCTGGGCCTTTTTCTGCATCATGCTCATAATCGTCTTCTGAGCCTTTTTCTAAATCCTGCTCAGAATCATGTTGTGAGTCTTTTTTCAAGCTATGGATTGGTGTTTGTTCCTTTTGAGTACCTAGCTTAGGCATTTCTAATAGGTCCAAAGGGACCTTTTGAAACCTTTTCCTCATGTACTTGTGGAAACGGGCCAAATCTGGTGGATTGAGTCTCAACAAATGTTGGAGTTGTGAAAATGGCTCGGCTGACTCAAATAAATCATCAACATCATCCTCGTAATGGTTGAATTGCCTTATTTTGACTAAAGTAGTGAAGTCACATTGCCTACCAGGAATAGTAGCAAGCTTCAAATACAAAATGTGTTCAATTTCAAGTGTAGCATGCCTGAAATCGTGCAATGCATAGACACCACATTGAAGGGTAAAAGAAGGCCAAATAGATTTTTTGGATTCTTTCAAGATTTGGTTATCCCATCCCCTATAGTTTGGTAATCAATTTCCTTATGAAGAAGCTTATCCAGTACATAAAAAGGAAGGACATGAGGGGGTATTATGCTTCTGAAAACTCTGACATAGGTAAAAAAATTCTTCCCCAAACCATCTAGCTACTGGAAAAATATCGATCGTGGCCTCATCGGATAACCTTGGGGCCTTCTTATAAAAAACTACTTAGAGGACAGGTAACATAACTCCCTAGCAGATTTTGTAAACATGGGCTTGGTAATTGGGACCACATAATCTTATGATATATATGACTGGGGGTAGGGTCTTGAATGGTCCATTTCCACCCCAAAGTTGGAAAATTGGCAGTGAAGCAGACTGCATCCATAATATAAGCATTCACAAAAAATGGAGGGACTGTTTGAGTAGATACAAATCACTTTTGCCTATATTTATGAATCTGCATAGCTAGGTTATTAGACAAAATGGTTCTCCAATCCATTACAAAAGAGTTCACTGCTTCATCTATTAGGGGAACCCACGCGACAAAAAACTCGGTTATATCAGCATGCCCAAATAAGCTACACATCATAGCTGTGACACAAGAGTAGGGAGTAGCAAGAGATGTTATAGGATACATACATGATTTCTCTTCTCTTAATTTGCTTGAACCAGACCTCCATTGTCGAATTAGGTCTAATGGTTCCTCATTCTCCTTCACGAAATGTTCGAGGAAGGATTTATCATATACCTTATGTGGGTCTGGTATATGATACATTCTCTTTAGGTCTACTGTTGTGAAGGAACCAATAACCTATTGTCTTGAAGTTTGGAATGCACAGTATGAAATGTTGATGTTGTCTATAATCCATTTTACCATATCAATGTATGCTAAAATCTTCGGCTTGGCAACAATTCTATGTAGGAAATAACTTGCAGCTTCAAAATAAGAAGCTTTAGAAGAAGTGGTAGCATCTGTTGTTTATTTGGTTTCAATTATTCTTGGACACTCATTCTCCAGCATATTGTACATAGCTTCCCAAGCGGAAGTACCGCTATCCTTAGTGCACATTATGTCTGAAAATAATGGAGGAATTTCAATTACATCGGACATAGCGGATTGAGTGGCTTCACCGGACTTCTGTCCCTTCTTAGACTTAGTCATTTTGCTACACAATTCTCTTTTGGGAGAAATCCTAAAATACACAGAATACAGAGAAAATGAAGAGAAAATATGAGTTAAACATAAATGCATGTGAACACATAAAGCTTTTGAAATGACGGAAATGGAGGTTTTAATGTAGATCAATCTAAACAAGTCACCAAATCTCCTTGGTCCCTGAAATGATTAATACTGTTAGAATCCATTTATTAACTGAAATCATGGCTCTACACGTTTTATTTATTAGTCATTAATATATCACATCACAAGATTTCTTCGGATGGTGAAATAAGTTCATTACGTAAGTTCTGCGCCGATATGTGATACAAATATTATCGTATCAATGTGTTAAGCATGAGAGATTTGCGATTTGCGATAACTGCATTATCACCATATCACAATTGGCGATTTCGGGATATTAGAGAATAGACATTACCCAAAAATATTTTAACGATTTGCGGTTGCGATAAGTGATGTGACAATATAACGAGCCCTTAGGTTTATATTTAAGCGGAGCTTTCGTTTAAGCTTAATAATTTCCTCAGGTGCTTTCCTTTAATGAATAAATTTATCGCAATCAAAATTGTTTGGAATGTTAGGGGCGGATCTTATTAGCATTCTTGCAATACATCAAATGTGATTGTATTTTTATCGTTGGGTCCGGTGATTATCACGTTTCGCGAGAGGGAGGCTTTTCAGATACATGAATTGTGATGCAGGGTCCTTCCGCCATAAAACATTCTCATTATTATTTTAAGTGTTTACAAATAATGAATATGTTTGGGTTCCCTGGGGGCTATCCTTTATCACAATTGCAAGCCTTGACTCGGTAGATGTGCGATATGGTTGGATTTGCCTTTAAAGTGGCCTTCTTTGGTCATTCAAGCTTTAGTGAGGTTTTATTTCAAGGAACATCAAATTTATTCCTAATAAAATCTTTAAATTAAACTTTTATTCTTATGTTATTTTAATTTTTTAAGGGTCCCCATTTATTTGTACAATAATTACCAAAGGATTTAAGAAAAATAAATGGGGGGGTTTTTTCACATCACAACATGTTGTAGTGAGGAAAGGAAAAGGTTGGAGTGGTCTTGGAGTCTCCTTGGTCATGAAATCAAATACTGGGGCCCATTATTCAACTGTGAAATGCAGGAATCAAGGTTTAGAGAAAATCTGGTTGGATTTAGGCAATGTTATAGGACTGTGATAGGAAGTGCTACAGGAGGCCCTGTTTTACCACAAGAGGCCCTATTTTGTTGTAGCAGTGGGTATGAGAGCTTTATTAGGGTAAATATGGTGTCTTGAAGGTGAAGGAAGGTGGATGAAGGCGAATTAGGGACGTGGGAACCTTTTTCCAAGCCTAGTACATCTCAAAGGCCTATCTTCCACAAATGTTTATGCCCAGGGTGTCCTTCATTGGTCCCGAAAGAATGGTCTCGGTGGCAGAGTTTGAGAACAATATGAGGAATCCAGGAGGAAGATGGAATGGCCTAGGTGGATGTATATGAGTATGAAAACCCATGTAAATCAACAACAACCCCTTCAGACTAGCCAAGTACATGCATTACATGATCAAAATTGCAGCAAAATGGATCAAAGTGGAAATAATGAGTTTAATTTTATGCCTTTAAGATATACTCTACCATATTCTAATTGTAAAACCAATTCTTCTAATTCCTAGGTTGCCAATCCAAGCATGCAGAGAGTTACAATCTAAAACTTCACAATTTCCAAGAATCATAAACACATTTTTGGTTTGAGATTGTAGATTTTCCAACCACACTTCCCACAAGAGATGTGTTGGTCAAACCTGAAACTATAATTTATATAATATAATTCCTACTTAAACAAGAAAAGAAATGTAATGAATTAATAAATAACAAGGAAATAATACATGAGAGGGACTAAAGCCTCTGGGTTGGGCCCAAACCCAGGGGATTCATCCCTCCTAAGTTAACTCAGATGTAGGCCAATAGTATGTTCTCATTGATAGAAAAAAAGAGTCACATACATTACATGAAATATGAAAATAATAGTACCAAGCAGTAAGTTTTCAGTAGCTATTCCTATCTCCAACAAAAGTTGGAATCCTAGTGAGCCTTCAGGCTTTCTTATTTATAGAAAAATAAGTTGAGGGGCATCTCCCTTGAAAGGAGGGTTGTTTCCCTTTGAAATCTCAAAATTGGTGGATCTGGTTCCCTTGGATCTTCACATGAACTTGAGTTCCTCGCCTGGTAGTGAATTTGAGTTATTGGCAAGGAATCTTTGATCTGATGCTGATTTGGAGAATTAATGTAGTGTACAAGTCCCCTAGATTCCCTCTAGATGTCTCCAACAAGTCCCCTGCATAGTAAATATCTCCCAAAACGCTTCTTTTTCCTGCACATTAATCAAATTAGTCCATGGAATAGGAAAAGCACCATTTAGTCTTCCTACTAAGAATATTATGGCTAAAAATACAAATTAATATGAGAAAAGGATAGCTTTAAGGGTTGGAGGTTAACACAATGGTCCTAAAAATATAACTATTGATGGGCGCCATCAATTACCATCGTACTCAACTGATTGCAGTGGTTGTTTATGTATGGATTTCTCCATGATTCCCTTTATGAAACAATGTTGTCTCGTCTTATTTCTTGACAGATTCTAATTCTGTCCTCCTTCAATGCATTCAGAAGGTAGACCTTCATTTTTTGTTATCAATATGATAGTTGTAAGTGATTGCCCTCCTCAATCATTCTTGGTACATGCATCCATACACAACTTGCTAGATTAAAAATAAGTAGGCTCGCAAGCCTCATTTGAGATCTTTGGTCTCAAATCTTCAAGTTGATATGAATTCTCCTCTTGGTTCATTAGACTCTCATTCAGTCTCTTCTCACTCCCTTCCCCTTTCCAAAGAGTTACAGAACCTTATGGTTCTTCATATGCTTCTTTTCTCCCAATTCCAATTTTTCATGTTAAATCTGCACCTTTAATTGTACTATCCTTTCTTCCGGGAAATTTAACTCTTCATCGAAATCAACAAAAATAAATTTAACTAAATTTGCATCCTCCATGCAAGTTTCATCCCCTCTTAGCCAGTTCTCTAAGAACCTCGTTTATTGCTAAATATCTTTGACCAATTCCTCAGAATATTGTCCTTAAGGTTCACCTCCATTTATTGGAAATGGCATAGATTCTATCACCTTAATCACAAAGACATGTTCAACATCTCCCTCTGTACCTACAAGCACATGATTAGCATGATAATCAAAGGCTATTTTGGTGCCCTTAGATTCTATGGGAACTTCTTCTTCAGTAGGTACACATGAACATTCTTCATTACTCGCTATAATTTCCCCATATCTCTTACGTTCTCACTCAAATCATTCCATCCACTTGATTTATTCATTATGCTCCATGAACATTGCATTTGGACATTGTTCAACATCCACCCCATTCACTTCCATATATGTTCTTTTAGAACTCTACTATTCTGGACTTTTCACATATTCCATGAGACTTTTCATCAGTCTCCTCTATTCATCTTTATCGTCATCTTCACAAAGGAGCGATCCTTATTTTGTTTCATAATAATGGACTTCATCCTTTCCATACTTAGTTGTTTTGAGTTGAGCACTCAATAGGTGCCTCAACTTCCTTCTCATCTTCCTGACATATAATTTCCTGACTAGCCATTATATTTTTTTTAGATCCCATTGACATCTTTGGTCTTCCTTCTCCCTCTCTTGTAGCAACATGTTTATCACATTGAGTATCACTTTTAACTCATCCATCTCTTTGTCAAACTCCAATGGCTTATCTTACTTCTCCCTATGCCATATACTTTAGCATCTTTCTTCATCCTCTCGTGGCTTTCACATGAGCCCTTAACTTGACCATCAGTGGCCATCTCTTTCTTCTTCCCTATGAGCTTCTCCATGCTCACTTTGAGGTGCAAGAAAGCCTCCATAAGACACTTCACCAAGTTTATCTCCTTTGGGCTTGTCCTTTTTGGTATCATAGGTTCACCTCCTCTAGAACCTCTCAAGCCTACTCTAATCTTATGGATGTTGCACTTTTCTCACCTCTTGAGAACTTCACTTATTATCTTCACATTTCTTGAGGACTTCCTTTTTCCAAACTTAGCTAGAACAACTTCTCTCTCTTCCTGCAACCTCTCTACTGCAAGGGTTTCTTTCCCTAATCTTGAATAACATCACTAGTTCTTTGTTACAACTCTCCTAGCTATAGTTAATGCAAGGATATCTTCTTCCACTATTGCTACCTATGCATTTGTTAGATTCTTGATAAATTTATAAATAAATCTAAAGGCCAGATTACCTACTACGTCTCAATCAGTACTTATGAGTTCAAAATCTCCGACATTCCTTAATTCTTCCAGTTCTACTTCTTGGCTTGTATTTCTTCATTTGGCCCTAGATCCTCAGGCTCTTTTTGAGTCTTGGTGTCTTGATATTCTCCTATGTTTTTTCTCAGGTTCCCTTCCTTGAAATTATTCTCAAGCTTCTTTGCCACTAACTTTCTATTGTTCCTTTGCCACTAGCTATCCTCGGGTCTTCTTCCCTTGTGTTTCTTCTCCTTCATGAGTAATTATTTTAATCACCTCTCTTGTTATATGCAAACCTCCTTTAATCACTTAGTTTTCTCTTAATTTCCAAGGAGCATAATTGTCACTCTAATACCACTTGATACAACCTTTCTAGTTTTTCTAGATTATCCCCACCTTGATGAAAATGGAAAAGCCCTAATATCGCTTGGTTATGCTAAGCCTTGTCTCTGCTCTGACTCACTTGATGCAGTCAGTCAAGGTTTCACTCTTGTCTTCTAGACTAGTCTCATCCCATTAACTTATAACCATGTTGGAACCTTGTAATGGCTTCAATCCCTCAATACTCAAGCTCGGGGCGCACCTGCTCTCTCGGGCCAATCTATAGTTTCCTATTCATATCACACCCCACACTTACCAATTTAAGGGATTATCCTTGCGACTTGACCTTGCTCTCATGTAGCCACGTAACCATGTTAATGACTAGTGCCTTTGCATGAAGTTGGCCCTCCAATCTACATTCATGATCAAAGGATTCATATCAACAATGGGGGAGGGAGTAGTCCCTGATGTTAGTGGGGAAAAATCGCACTTATAGTTCCCACTTATACTTAAAATATGAAATCCACACTATGAGGGTTAATTTCTACTTGTGTTTTATTGAGTTATTCTTATGAATGCAAAAAATAGAGAACGATGAAATAAAACCCACAAACCATAATGAACAGAATATATGATATAGTAAATATTTTCGAGAGAAAACCTAACTAGAAGGTGAGGTTGATTTCCTCTCTCTTTCATAATGGAAATGGATGCAAGTATAAAGGGGTGTGACTTGTCGCTAATGGGATGCTACAATATAGAAATCATCCTTGTATACTCTCTCTTTATTGACTCACAACTACTCTTCTCATCTATAGAACAAAATACACATGAACATAATGGAATCCATTTTCCTCCTATTGGCTAAGTTATAACATAGTCAAATAGCCTACTAGTGGTTAAGTTTGAATCCTTCAACTCTTAACTAGAGTTACAATATTAAATCTTCCAGAGTCTTCTTCATCATGATCAAATGGATAGTCCCCTTTTCATCAATAATGGAGGTTGTCATGGCATCCCCATGAATCATGGTTGCCAAAACAAGAAAGTGAACTTTTGTGTGGCATAAATTTTTCATATATACTTTGATTAAGGAAATTCTTATGTTGTTGGATATATATATATATATATCTATGTGTGTGTAGAAAAGCGTTAGGGGTGTGCACTTAGGTGGACAAGTTTTACCCCCAAGAAAAGGAGTTTATTACCTCAAACTACTTCGAGAAATTTCTAGAGCCCAATTTGCCAAACTAGGACTCACTAGTAAAAATGGTCATGTGAGATGATTCGACCAAATTTTCTTCTCTAAAACCCTAAATATGGATGACAATCAACATAAGGATCCTATCCAAATCAAAATGGCATAAATAATATGAATGTCACAATATGATAAACAACAAATGAAGTCATCATGCGATGAATATAAGAGAATGTCATATGTGACAAACAACAAACATCATTTCAACGTGACAAACAATAAACAATGACATAATGTGATGAGCAACAAATATCATCACAATGTGACAAACCATAAATGTCATCTAATGTCATACACAGTCATCATGTTTAGCCATAGTCAGCCTTGTTAAATAATGAAACATGGCTATAATGTTACATTAATGATTGACCATGGTCAATCGTAGTCATCCTTATCATCCCTCTTCAAACGTTAATGTAACATTAACATTAACACTAATGTAACATCAATTGTGGTAAACCATGATTGACAAACATTAATGTAACATAAATACATTATTACATTAATGGTAAACCATGGTCAACCCTCCTCAACCCTGGTCAACCTTATCAACAAAGGTGAACCATTGTCATCCATTGTTAACCTCGTCAAACTTCTTTAACCATAGTCAACCATCAACATCTATCAACAACCCTCAAGAATCATGGTTCACCATCATCAACCATTTTTATACATGGTCGGAGAATGTCAACCATGGTCTGTTAAATTTTCCCACACATGTCAGCCGTTAAATGACACAACCACATTAATAAATTGGTTGACATAAATCAATCAACGTAATTTTCCAGCTTTCATACACTAGTCGACACCATTGTAAGTGCAAAATGATGGTTATCAATGTATATTAACCACTTTACTAATGTGATTGTGGTGTTTTATGAGCAAAAAACATATTGTCCATGGTATAAATTTCATGGTTTACATGTAAATGTACGTGGTAGATGGTCATGAAAAGTTGTAAGTGGTTTGGTTGTAGTATATGATCAATGGTAGTTCAACTTACTTTGAGCAAACAAGAGTGTGGAATATAGGGAAATGGTGGATGCCCATCAATAATTGTAAATGGTTTTGATTGAATAAATGGAAAGTGGTAATGAGACTATGCCTTGATAAATAAAGCCTCATTATTAATGTTAATAAATAGAAAACAATTATTTAAAATGCAATTTTAACTTAGTATGAATAACTTTGAACATATTACTCTAAAAGCTAAAATCTAATGAGCAAAATCACTTTCTTAAATTCAAATTATGTTAACAGAAATATTTTGATAAATATAAATATGCCTAAATTCAAATTAACTTAAATACAAATATCAAAATCACATTATTAAAAATTTAATTAAAAATATAATAATAAATTAATTAAGAAGAAGAATAATTGTACTTATAAAAATGTTAAATATATCAACTTTTCACCATGTTAATATGTAACACTACAAAATAATTAATAATATTTATAATTTGAAAAACTAGAAAGAAAAAAGAAAAAAAAAAAAACCTTTAAAATTTGATAATTTAGATATCATACTTCATTGAAATTTGAACTCTCAATAAATTATAAACATTCAAAATATTAAAGCATATGACTAAATCTTCAAAATAATATCACAAGTACCATTATTCCCGTTTGAATTGTACTTAAACTGGAAAATAGTGGATACATTGCACACGAAAGCCTAATAAATCGTGTTGGGATGCTTTATGAGTCTGACACATTATAACTCTTCGCATATCACTACACTTCTTTTGATATATTTTCCATTAACATGTAATTACGTCGTAAGGCGTTTTCCTCTGAAATGAACTCCCCTAAATGTCTTTCTGTCCTAATCTTAACCGTTAGATCTATTGTTAGACGATTCAACAATTCTCTGTCGTCCAAAAAATATCCCGTCCGTCTACCTAGCGCAGTTCAAGTCTCCCCCGCCAAACCCTCTTTCTTCTGGGCTTTCCTTGAACAAACAAGGTAAGCTTTGGTCGTTCTCAGCTTTCCTTGAACGAACAAGGTAATCTCCCCCTTATTTCAGCTTCCGATACTTAGGATGAATGAGGAGTTGCGTCCTGGATTTGGGTTCGCATTTGAAGGAATTCTCTTTTTGGTGGTCTTCGGCTTTGTTTTACAGTTCTAGGGCTCAACACCTGATTCTAACAGACAGCCCATACGAAATCCCCTGGTATACAGTGACACCCAATGAGTCCTCAGCGATCCATTATTCCCGTTTGAATTGTACTTAAACTGGAAAATAGTGGATACATTGCACACGAAAGCCTAATAAATCGTGTTGGGATGCTTTATGAGTCTGACACATTATAACTCTTCGCATATCACTACACTTCTTTTGATATACTTTCCATTAACATGTAATTACGTCGTAAGGCGTTTTCCTCTGAAATGAACTCCCCTAAATGTCTTTCTGTCCTAATCTTAACCGTTAGATCTATTGTTAGACGATTCAACAATTCTCTGTCGTCCAAAAAATATCCCGTCCGTCTACCTAGCGCAGTTCAAATCTCCCCCGCCAAACCCTCTTTCTTCTGGGCTTTCCTTGAACAAACAAGGTAAGCTCTGGTCGTTCTCAGCTTTCCTTGAACGAACAAGGTAATCTCCCCCTTATTTCAGCTTCCGATACTTAGGATGAATGAGGAGTTGCGTCCTGGATTTGGGTTCGCATTTGAAGGAATTCTCTTTTTGGTGGTCTTCGGCTTTGTTTTACAGTTCTAGGGCTCAACACCTGATTCTAACAGACAGCCCATACGAAATCCCCTGGTATACAGTGACACCCAATGAGTCCTCAGCGATGCTTGGTATCTGGGAAAGTGCTCGTGAGTGGTCAATCACAATTTAATAAATTAAACAATAAAAAGTTGGGTTCTTCGCAGGCCTTTGAATTAAAAGCGGATGGATCTTATATTGGGTCAGTAACGGTGTCTAATGGTGGATTGGCCTCGCGGCTCCTGTGCTTACCCCTTTCATATTTACAAAGAAAAGTGGAGTACCAGCATCTATAATACTACTACTGTTACTGGCAGTATCATTTCCATTCACCAATTCATTGACTGCATATCGGAGACCTGAAATGATGTTGAGCGTGTTCAGAATGCACCTTCCTTCTGATATTCCTGTGGTAGGCTGGGAGTTAAATCCATATGTGCAATTCCAACGTTCTGACAATAACATCATTACTGATGAGACTCCTACAGATGGCTATTACCTGAGATACAAATGGTGAGTCTTCTTTTACATCAGTAGATGCAGAGGATTTGATCTATTATATCGATGGTACTTCCTCTATTGCATGCTTGCTTTCCCCCAATAAACCACCACACAACAGGCTAGAAATTTGATGTCCTACCCTGCTTTCCACAACAAATGTATATGTAGGCCAATAATTTGCAGTGCCCTTCCTGTCTACGGATGGAAATAACTACAGGAAAATGCCCATGCGTCTATCAATTTTCAGTAATGCCACAAACAAAATATTGATTACTCTTTTTCTTCTCTGGGATGGAAGCTAGCCACACATACCGATGCAAATGGTTTGGTTTTAGTAACCATCAAGCCTTTATAGGCATTTTGCTTGTTGTTTGTTGTCTTCATTGAATAATAAATCTGATGACTCACATGCAGAGTTTTTCAATTTTTTGATGCTAATTTGTTTCCTGAAATTCAAATGTGTTGTTTTTTGTGACTGAAACTAGAAAATTTATACTACTTTTTAAAAAGAAGGTAGTCAAATTTTTCAAATATAATATATTGTGGTCCGTCTGCAACAAAACTAGCATTTCATTTTCTTTATAAAAGTTTGATGATTCTTCCCATGCCTCTAATTTTCTGATAAAAATTACAGTGAATTTTCATGGAAAATGGCCTCGATTTTGCCATTTTTTTGGACGAATGGAGAGGCTCCACTCATCTTCAGTCTTTTTGAAACTCATGGCTCCAACAACTGCATTTATCGCCAATGGCAAGCCTTTGCAATTCGAAGAAATTTCTCTGATTCTATCCTTCATAATATCAGCCTTAGGTACAATTTTATTTTCAAAATCTCATTTTCTAAGTAACTCTTAGCCTTCGTCTGAGGAAAAAATGTCATTTACCCCTTCGTAAAATGTTTTTATAGTTATTGCTAGGAACATGGTGCATGATCTCAGACTTTTGGTATTGTGTAGGTGGTCTATTATCTAAGTGGGAACTTGGAATTGCGACTTGATATGGAGGTTGTACCAAGAAATAAACCAACAGCAATGAGCCTGACTTAGCAAACATATTGGAATTTGGTAGGCCACAACAGTGGAGATATACTTAACCATTCTGTTCAAATGTGGGGATCCCACGAAACCCCTGTGGATGAGAACTTGATTCAGATAGGGGAGATTCTTCTCGTTGAAGGAACTGCATTTGAAATAATCTTCAGAGCATTAGTATCTATGCTTGGTCACAACTTGTTAATTGTAGAGATACTTTCCATTTTTATGTAACCTATTTAATATATGTTCAAACTTTACATCTCAATGATGTTGTATTGCATCTTACGGAACGTATCTGTCAATTTTTCTTGCATTATTGCTTGTTTTAATACAAGTGGGAAAATAGGTTTTGAGAAAGTTGTTTGGAAAGTGGAAAAGCAAAAGGATGGAGAGAATCCAATCTTTTACTTCAGTAGATGCAGAGGATTTGATCTATTATATGGATTGTACTTCCTTTGTTGCATGTTTGCTTTCCCCCAATAAACCACCACACAACAGGCTAGAAATTTGATGTCCTACCCTGCTTTCCGCAACAAATGTATATGTAGGCCAATAATTTGCAGTGCCCTTCTTGTCTACGGATGGCAAAAACTACAGGAAAATGCCCATGCGTCTATCAATTTTGAGTAATGCCACAAACAAAATATTGATTAGTCTTTTTCTTCTCTGGGATCGAAGCTAGCCACACATACCGATGCGAATGGTTTGGTTTTAGTAACCATCAAGCCTTTATAGGCATTTTGCTTATTGTTTTTTGTCTTCATTGAATAATAAACCTGATGACTCACATGCAGAGTTTTTCAATTTCCTGATGCTAATTTGTTTCCTGAAATTCAAATGTGTTGTTTTTTGTGACTGAAACTAGCAAATTTATACTACTTTTTAAAAAGAAGGTAGTCAATTTTTTTAAATATAATATATTGTCGTCCGTCTACAACAAAACTAGCATTTCATTTTCTTTATAAAAGTTTGATGATTCTTCCAGTGCCTCCAAATTTCTGATAAAAATTACACCAAATTTTCATGGAAAATTGCCTCGATTTTACCATTTTTTTGGACAAATGGAGAGGCTCCACTCATCTTCAGTCTTTTTGAAACTCATGGCTCCAACAACTGCATTTATCGCCAATGACAAGCCTTTGCAATTCGAAGAAATTTCTCTGATTCTATCCTTCATAATATCAGCCTTAGGTACAATTTTATTTTCAAAAGCTCATTTTCTAAATAACTCTCAGCCTTCGTCTGAGGAAAAACTGTCATTTACCCCTTTGTAAAATGTTTTTATAGTTATTGCTAGGAACATGGCGCATGATCTCAGACTTTTGGTATTGTGTAGGTGGTCTATGATCTAAGTGGGAACTTGGAATTGCGACTTGATATGGAGGTTGTACCAAGAAATAAACCAACAACAATGAGCTTGGCTTAGCAAACATATTGGAATTTGGTAGGCCACAACAGTGGAGATATACTTAACCATTCTGTTTAAATGTGGGGCTCCCACGAAACCCCTGTGGATGAGAAATTGATTCAGATAGGGGAGATTCTTCTCGTTGAAGGAACTGCATTTGAAATCGTCAAGAGGATGAATAATCTTCAGAGCATTAGTATCTATGCTTGGTCACAACTTGTGAATTGCAGAGATACTTTCCATTTTTATGTAACCTATTTAATATATGTTCAAACTTTACATCTCAATGATGTTGTATTGCATCTTACGAAACGTATCTGTCAAATTTTCTTGCATTATTGCTTATTTTAATACAGGTGGGAAAATAGGTTTTGAGAAAGTTGTCTGGTAAGGGGAAAAGCATAAGGATGGAGAGAATCCAATCTTTTACTTCAGTAGATGCAGAGGATTTGATCTATTATATGGATGGTACTTCCTCTGTTGCATGTTTGATTTCCCCCAATAAACCACCACACAATAGGCTAGAAATTTGATGTCCTACCCTGCTTTCCACATTAAATGTATATGTAGGCTAATAATTTGCAGTGCCCTTCCTGTCTACGGATGGCAAAAACTACAGGAAAATACCCATGCGTCTATCAATTTTCAGTAATGCCACAAACAAAATATTGATTAGTCTTTTTCTTCTTTGGGATGGAAGCTAGCCACACATACCGATGCAAATGGTTTGGTTTTAGCAACCATCAAGCCTTTATAGGCATTTTTCTTATTGCTTGTTGTCTTCATTGAATAATAAACCTGATGACTGACACGCAGAGTTTTTCAATTTTCTGATGCTAATTTGTTTCCTGAAATTCAAACGTGTTGTTTTTTGTGACTGAAACTAGTAAATTTATACTACTTTTTAAAAAGAAGGTAGTGTTGAATCCCTGTAAATCGGGTCGACAACAAGGGGGATAACCGCCCGGTCCGGACCTTGGTTGACAGCTCCTTATCCGTTTGGTATAGCGGGTCCAACTGGGAATAATGGGACCAGTTTCCCAATCTAAGGGTGTGTGTGTGTGTGTGCAGGATCGGATATTGCAGATCTAACAGTTTCTTTTTAAACTACTTTAATCTAACTCTATGCTATTGTAATCTAATGAAAACAGCACATCTAATCTACGCTAACCCGGGATGTAATTCTTCTATTATGCGATCTATAGAGATTTCATATAATAACTGGTAATAAAGATCATTCAACGATTATAAGAATGGAAATCAATTAAGATGAACCACTTTGCATAAAAAGTTAGGCAAAACAGTTGTGAACAGCATATCGCTAATAGTTATTCACATTTAAACATAAATAAATGCTCCCCGTACAAAAGTGCCAATGTTACACAAAATCATTAATTATATAAAACAACTAAAACTGTATTTTCTTTTAAGAATATTAAGGATGGTCAAGAGATAAAAGTACCATTTATTACTGGTCCTACTCATAAGCTTCAAGCAACAATGATTTATCTCTCCTTGTTCTAATATCTACTAAGAGTACATAAGTGCAACATCAGTAGCAGATATCAAATGCAAACATCAATAAATCTTGATCCTTTCATTCATCAAAACCTCCTCTGAGGTGCAGAAGTGCATGTTCTGAGGATAAGTTTTTGATAAATTCTTGGACCTTTCTCTAAATGCATGAGAAGGGTTTAAATACTGCTAACTAAAATAACTTAATTACATAAATTTAGGATACGGTTTAAACGACCGCCCTTTTTTCTAAGCAAACTTATTTCTAAAAAATCGAATTTAATTCCTAACTATTTCTGCTTTTGCTCCTTAATGTTGCAAGCATTCAACATTGGCCTGGGAAGAGTCGGCTGGTTGCCTTCTGCTTTTTCTATCTTGATTTCCGGACTTGCGAATGACTAAGCAAGTTAGGAATCTTGCTTTCTGAACAATTTTCTTAGCGATGCGTGATTAGCACTAATCGCGCATCGAAAATTGCCTCCATTTTTTGATCCGGGCCTTTCTGGTGCGTTTTTCGCCTTTAGCGCCTTTTTCCTTTACCGGGTATAAGCTTCAGGATTTTTGTAAACATGCTGCTTTTGTGAGCTTTGGACCCTGAGTGTTGAGTCGGCTACTGATGTCGGCATCTGTTCAGAAATACTCTGGAATCTACAGTTCCGTTGCATGCGGTATCCGTTTATGAGGGCATCTCTTCTCTGTCTCTGAGCGTTGGCGCTTTCCCTTTTTTCCTTAGATGTTTCCTGTTTTTCATTCCTGCAGTTCACGCGAAAGAAAAAAGTAATGACAATAAATATTGATGCGAAAGCTCTAAGCTCTACGAATGTATAAAATAATGTTACCCATTGTGAACTGACTCTCTTGACAAACACAAAACTGTCCTTCATTAACACTCTGGCGTACAGTCATTAATTTTCTTTAAGGTGCGCATCTAATTTTTTTGGTTTACGGACAGCTTTTTTTGAATGTTGAGCCGAGGAAAATTTGCGATGGGCGATTTCTACAACTTGCATTACGTTATCGCGTTATCGCATTTTGTCAAGATTGTGATATCGCAGATCGCAGATTGCAGCATCGTAGCATCGCGTTTATCACTTTTATCGCAAGATCGCAGATCGTGTTAAATCATTGTGTGTTGTTTATGCGATGTTGCGACATGCGATGTCGCATATCGGCCATCGAAGATTTCTTAAGATCTTCATTTATGGGCGTTTTCTTAATGTATGCGATGCGATGAATTTCGCGTCGCTTTTTCGCAGTTTTTTATTGTGCTCATAAAGAAATGTTCTAGTTTTTTCTCGCGATGCGATATATTTTTAAGGAGTTAAAAAAAAAAAAAAAAAAAAAAAAAAAAAAAAAAGAAAACTTTTGATTTTTTACTAAGGGTCCCACTTGTTTATGTTATTGCTAATACTTAAGAAGAGGGGGTTGTTGGTGGCCACAACAATGGCGATTCACTTGGAAGAACCAGTTATCTCTGCTTTTCTTATTGAATCTTAACTCCCAAAATATAAAAATTTTCATAAATCTAAATTTTGTTATGGACAGATAGAGTACATTATGCCTTATTCTATCAATGATATTTTGTTTCAACCTCTTTTATTCTAATTATTTGCTTCCTCAGGCTTGTCCTTGTAATTACATCAGCCATTACTTGGTCTTGTAAAGACAAAATAAAGTTTTCTCTGTGTGCCAGTTTTTTAAAATATGCTCGTTTGTCGTAGGTAGAGCCTCTGCTGCCAGCAGGTGTCCACAGCCTCGACAGGGTTACCTGTTACCCATCAATAATCCTTTATCCTGCTTAAGGTGATCTACAACTTTCAAAGAAAAACCCACATTGACACTTTTTCTTTGATTTTCTTTTTTATTCTTAAAGAACAATGTCTTGGTTTGGTAGCCAAATTATGACACAGTCATTCACTTGATTTATACTTTTGCTGAACAAGTTGGCTCGTGATGAGACCCCTTGTCTTTTGATTTTAACAATCTTGAGTCATTTCCCTGTTTTGATGGACAGTATTGGCAAAGTCAGCAAGTCATAATATCTGTGATCATGATAAGCCGGCACGTGATGAGACCTCTTATTCTTTAAGATATAGTGTTTCTTGGATTGTTCCTTTGAATGCTACGATTTTCCTTTAACCAGGGAGGAAGTCATTGTTTTCCTTAAGAAAGCTCTGGACGACAATAATAGAGTTTGAAAACAGCTGTTTTTACAGAGAATCTTTATTTTGTTATTGATACCTTTCATTGTATTGATATAAAACAATTTCTTTGCTAAAGGTTGCTTTCGTCAAATTTTTGAAGTTGAAACTAGTATCATATCTAGGCTAAAGTTTTTTAACTATATTTGTCAATAATAAAGATCAGATTCTAAAAAGAAATTTTGCCATTTTTACAAGCGGAAAGCTGAAAATCTTAAAGAGAATTGGCATCTTTTCCGTGAATACCTATAGTAACCATTTACAACTGGTTTTATTTATGAAAAAAGAAAAGAAAAATTAAACTATTCTACAAAATAGAAGAATAATCTTCTATGGAAAATATACTTTAAGGATTTGTCCATTAACAGGCAAATGATCCCTTCTACCTGCTAAATCTTGTAAGACAAACGGTGATGGACCTATGACTTCAACAATCTAAAAAGGACCAAGCCACATCTTTTGAAATTTCGTATGTTTGCCTTTTTCTTCATGTGCCTTATCCCATTTTAAAACTAAATCTCCCATTTGAAAAAAAATTCTGGTCATTATGTTTGAATCAAAAGAGGATTTTATTAGCGCTTAATGATGAACATGGGTTTTCTTAGCTTGTTCTCGTTGTTCTTCTAATTTAATTATTTCCATTTGTCTTACTTGTATGGAGGAAGTAGGTACTTCATCGATGTATTGTATTAAAGACAAGGAGGGAATGACTAAGTGAGTTGGAAGAACCACTTCTTTCCCGTAAACTAAATTAAAGGGAAAAGTGCCGATCGAAGCTTTTTTGGTTATTCTATCTGCCCATAAAGCATTTACCAAAGCTTTATGCCAATTCTTTTGGTTCTGGTCAACTGTTCTTTTAGTAATCCTGATTAGGTATTTATTTGTTGACTCAGCTAACCCATTACCTTGCGGATAGTAATTGGCCGAATATTTTAATTTGAACCCTCTTTTAAGTGCAAATTCAGTCATTGCATTTCCAGAAAAGTATGATGCATTATCAAATATTAAAGCCGATGGCAATCCAAACCAAGTGATTATAAATTGATCTATGAATTCAATAATATTTTCAGAATTGGTTGTCTTGAGAGGAACTGCTTCTACCCATTTAGTAAAATAATCTGTTGATGTGAGGATGTATCTATGCTGCTTAGAAGAGTGAGGAACGATCTCACCTATTATGTCCAGGCCGCACTGAGTGAACGGTTGTTCAATGTTTACCGGCTGTAGTGGCAGGGATGGTTTCTTTTGTCTTCCAACAGTAGTTTGGCAGACTTGACATTTCCGCACGTAACTGTGTGAGTCTTTGAACAGCGTAGGCCAGTAATATCCTGCACGTAAGATTTTATGTGCAGTAGCGTCTCCCGCATAGTGTCCGCCTGCTAGTCCGTCGTGGAGTTCCTGCAAAACTTTTTCAGCTTTAGTTTTTTCAAGACATCTAAGAAGAACAGAATCATAATTCTTTCTAAGAAGAATATCATTTACGCGCTGATATTTTTTAGCTTTCAACCTCATAGCTCTTTTCTTAGTGTGATCTAGGTGTGATGGAGCATACCCGTTCTTAAGAAAATAAATGATGTCAGCATACAATGATTCTGCATCGTTTAGGCTTACCTCACACATTTGTACCTCTTCAGATGAATTTTCAGAAATTTGCGATGCTCCAGCTAACATTTTGCAGAAGCCTTGACCTCTTACTATGTTTGCTGGTTTGATTTCAAGGTCGTATTCCTGTAAAGCAGTGATCCAATTGGCCCTTTTTTCACCCACATCCTTCTGTACTAGAAGATTTCTTACCGCTGGAAATGGTACTATGATCTTAGTACGGGTTTTAAGTAAGAAAGGTCTGAAATATTTGATTGCTTTGAAAACAGCATAGGCCTGTTTCTCCACGTCTGGATAATTGAGTTCAGCACCTTGTAAACTTGAGCTAAAAAAAGCAATTGGGGCTTCCGCTCTTTCTTGATTTGTTTGAGTTAGAATCGCAGCATATGATTTCTCTGAGGCAAATGTGTATAAAATAAAAGATTCTGAAAAATTCGTGGTTGCTAAAGATGGAGCATTAATAATAGCTTGTTTGATCAGGTTGAATGCTTCATGTTCATCTTGACCCCATTTAAAATTTGAATTCTTTTTAATCATGTTTTGCAAAGGAGACACAATTCGTGAAAAATCTGGGACAAATTTCTTTACAAAATTGATTTGACCAAAGAAAGATTGCATGGAATTTTTATTATGAGGTAGGGATATTTCAGAAATTTCTTTGATTCTGTCAAGATCAATGTGAATATCGGATTTTGACACTATGAATCCTAGAAGCTTTCCTTCACTTAATGCGAAAAAATATTTCTTTGGGTTAAGTGAGATCCCATACCTTAAACATCGTTGAAAGATTTGTTTTAAATCTTTGAGATGGTCGCTTCGTTTCTTGGAGTACACTGTTATATCATCCAAATAAATCACTACAGATTTATTGACTAAACCTTTGAATGCGATGTCCATGGCTCTCTGAAATGTAGCGCCATCATTAATCAAACCAAATGGCATCTTCCGATATGCGTATGTGCCCCATTTAGTTCTAAATGTGGTTTTCAACTGATCATCGGGACGTACCAGCACTTGATTATATCCTGAAAATCCATCCAAGAAAGTCATCAGTTCTGAGCCTGCTATTTCCTGTAGTATTTGTTCCATAGGTGGAAGAGCAAAATTGCCTTTTTGACAGGCTTGGTTAAGATTCCGAAAATCGATACAGCTTCTAATATCTCTGTTTTTCTTTCTAACGGGTACCATATTGGAAACCCATTTGGAATGTCTGACGGGGAAAATTATTCTGGCTTTTAATAACTTATTTAGCTCAGTTTTTATCTGATTTTCTAAATTGGGGTGGATCTTTCTTAGTTTTTGTTGGACAGGTTTTTCGTTATTGATCATAGGGATAGTATGCTGAATGATAGAAGTGTCGTATGTTTTTAGTTCATCATAATTCCAGGCAAAAACATTTTTATATTGTCTCAAAAGACGAACATACACTAGTTTTTCTTCAGGGGCTAGGCCGAGGCCTAGGTTAATGTTTTGTGGTTTATCATCGGTTCCTAGGTTTACTAATCAATAGTTCAGAGTTGGACTATAGAGCTTTGAATTGGTAGACCTTTTAAACCGATTTTTGAAATCGTATAAGTCTTCTAACTTAATCACCGATTTAGGTATAGCATTATTAGTGCTATTTTGTTGTATTTGTTGATCGTGATGGTCTTCGTCAATTATTTGATTGGAGTAGGTTCCTTCATAAGTGAGGAAATTTACAATATCAAGATCGTCATTGAATACCCTCCAATTTGTTATGTTGTCAAGGATGGACGATCTAAAGATTAATTCTATTGAGAATCTATCTGGACTAAAATCTTCGGAGGGAATGAGCTTAGAGGTTACGTTAGCCAAAAGTTCTGCACTCGCGTTTTGGAGTCTCGGGATTGAAGAAATATTAAATGCTATGAAATGCTCAGTCAGATTTTGTACTAAAGATTGATAGTGTTTTAAATGACCTGATAAGCAATGTATAGTGTTACGTACCTGTTTGACGACAATCTCGGAGTCTCCGAAGACTTGAAGATATTTGGCATTCAACCCGATTGCTTTGTACAGGCTTTGCACCAAGGATTCGTATTCTGTTGTATTGTTTGTGCAATCGAATTCGAGTCTGCACGTAAGCATGGTCTTATTTCCTTCTGGACTAATCAGAACGCATCCTGCTTCTGCTCCTTCCTTAGATTTAGAGCCATCAAAATATAATTTCCAAAACAAAGATGTATTTACAGGTTTATCTAAAAAATTAACACACTTTGAACTATCAGTTTGGGAAAAAATTTCGACTTGGGACAAAACTGAATTTTCCAAGTAGGGTGATGTGTGAGCATTGAAATTGCCGAGAAAAGAATCTACCGAGTAATTGCTTATGATACTGCTGTCATACGCTACTGTTTAATTTTCTCCTTCTAATTCCGTTACTATGTACTTCTGGTGTAACTCTCGTTCAACCTTTATTTGATTTGGTTTACCGTTGTAGGGTAACCACATGTGCGACCAATCGGCTGCGAAGTATCCATGGAGTTTTTCAGACCAATCTTTGCTAAGAATTAGGCCATAGAATTCTGGGATATCAGCCACTAGAATGTCAATAATCTAACATATCTTCGGGTTGGATGACAATCTTATGGTTACTTGATTAAGTTCACCAATCACTTCAACTTGAGATCGATCAAGTTGAACTATGCGCACTGCGGATTTTTGTGGTTGAACATTTAACTTGGCACATACTGATCTGGGTAAGATATTCGATGAAGCACCGGAATCTACCAAACAATTGTGCACATTTTTATTGAAAATTTCATAAGTGAGAAGAAACGGAGGAGTATGAGATCTTGATCTTCCTCCAATTAAGGCGATGTCGTTTGGATCAATCTTATTGATCGCGCTAGTTTGAGGTCCTCCCATGTTGTGGGAAGCTTGAGAGAGTACAGTGGTTGGTAGGCAAAGATGAAATAGGCACGACATGTATTTCTTTCATCATTATCTTCTGTTGATGTTTCAATTTGCTGAATTCGTAAAGGGTAATATTAGCTCTAGTCTTTTTCATGTCATCAATGATATTGTATTCCATTTCATCCGACACTATCAGTGTTTTGGATGGAGTTGTTTGATCTGCTTGGACTGGGCTAGATTGGGTCACTTTAGGGGTCATTTTCTTTGTTGCGAACTTATCTTTCGTTGCAGGGCTTGCTGATGCAGGAGCATCGAACCCCTCCGTAATCAAAGAAGAATCCGAAGAGGAGCGAAGTTGACGTGGCCACAAAAACCATATGTTCGTTTAATTCATATTATTAATAGAGATTGTTGTGATTCGGTTGAGTAAATTTAGGGATCTTATGAGGGGATATCGGATCTGGAACGATCCAATCTACTTTCCTCCATTGTTATAAACTAGTCTTCGTACATTTGTATGAGGAGAGCCAGACGCAGGTATATCGAGTGCGCCAAGGCAACCTGGCTCATAGAACGTATTGTAATCTGAATTCAGAAATAATATAAAGTAGTGTGGTTTGTGGTTATGAGTTTCTTTTATTATGTATACGCGTCTGTCAGTTCTTAAATTGATCCTGCGTGCTACTGTGAGAAGTGTGAATCCAATTTAAATGTGTAATACTTAATTGAGGAATGTTGATAGTAGAGTAGATCGGTTCACAGTTACAACATTATAAATCTGGTTAAAGAGCCAAATTCTGGCTTCGCATCGAAATCTCAAAAAATGTTGAAGGAGCAATATTACAATTGCGTGGAAGAATCTGTTGAATGAAACGGCTTTAGGAATCAATCTGCAGGTTGAAGAGGGTAATAGTATTGATGCTCAACAGAATGGATTCCCGTCGTACGTTTGATGATGAGAATTGTAATTGCAGAACATTGCTCGGACCTGGAAATGAAGTGCTGCTGATTCGACGGATGAAGACAGATCGATTTACATGAATCAATGTTATTATATATTTTCTTTGTATAAATATAAGTACCAGCGTATTGATGGATTTTATTGTTGTTTTGTTTAGATTGTGGGCCATAACCCACAGGTCAAGATTTAGAATTTTTACATGAAAAGAGATCTTGGCATACCCCAAGATTTTCTTTTCATCAAGTGGTATCAGAGCATGGAAAGGATTTCCTGCGAGAATGAAGAAGAATGCAAACGGAAGGGGAAAGAGGTACAGTTGTGTTAAAGTTGGAGAGTTCATGGTTTTACTGTCGTGCAGATGGCGGCAGCTAAAGGTGAGAAGATTTGCAGCAACCTAGAGCAAGGTGTGCTCAATTGGTTCCAGAGGAGAGAACCAGAAGGATGCCAAAACACCGAGTGCGGAGGGCTTGGTGAGGTATCGTGTAACAGAGAGGAGACTGTTACTGCAGAGGTTGGTTGCAGCTCACAGAAGATCATGAAAGCAGTTCCACTGAAGATATGCGGTGAGTAGAATTGCTAAGGACCAGGAGAAGTATATGACCAGGAGGTCATACATTTTTTTTTTACCTCGGGAGTCTGATGCAGGACCATTGAACCCCTCCGTAATCAAAGAAGAATCCGAAGAGGAGCGAAGTTGACGTGGCCACAAAAACGATATTTTCGTTTAATTCATATTATTAATAGAGATTGTTGTGATTCGGTTGAGTAAATTTAGAGATCTTACGAGGGGAGATCGGATCTGGAACGATCCAATCTACTTTCCTCCATTGTTATAAACTAGTCTTCGTACATTTGTATGAGGAGAGCCAGACGCAGGTATATCGAGTGTGCCAATGCAACCTGGCTCATAGAATGTATTGTAATCTGAATTCAGAAATAATATAAAGTAGTGAGGTTTGTGGTTATGAGTTTCTTTTATTATGTATACGCGTCTGTCAGTTCTTAAATTGATCCTGCGTGCTACTGTGAGAAGTGTGAATCCAATTTAAATGTGTAATACTTAATTGAGGAATGTTGATAGAAGAGTAGATCGGTTCACAGTTACAACATTATAAATCTGGTTAAAGAGCCAAATTCTGGCTTCGCATCGAAATCTCAAAAAATGTTGAAGGAGCAATATTACAATTGCGTGGAAGAATCTGTTGAATGAAACGACTTTAGGAATCAATCTGCAGGTTGAAGAGGGTAATAGTATTGATGCTCAGCAGAATGGTGAACCGATTCCCGTCGTACGTTTGATGATGAGAATTGTAATTGCAGAACATTGCTCGGACCTGGAAGTGAAGTGTTGTTGATTCGACAGATGAAGACAGATCGATTTACATGAATCAATGTTATTATATATTTTCTTTGTATAAATATAAGTACCAGCATTGATGGATTTTATTGTTGTTTTGTTTAGATTGTGGGCCATAACCCACACGTAAAGATTCAGAATTTTTACATGAAAAGAGATCTTGGCATACCCCAAGATTTTCTTTTCATCACTTGCACTCTTCTGCTTAGAGGTAGTTTGGGGAGGATCAAGTTGATTTTTGCTTCATGTGCTAACTGGAAATACTTCTTGATCTTCTTCTTGTGGGAGGATGAAATCCCACATTCCTTGTAATTCCACAACTTCTTCGTCATCAGTCTGCCCTTCAGTGTCACTTTCTTCTTCTTCCTCTTCCTCGGATTCAGAATTTGAAATGGCATTGGGTGGTTTTGCATCCGTCGAAGGACCTCTTTTAAAAGCTCTGTAGGGCTTTTTTGAAGAAGCTTCTGCTACTTGTTTTTTTATGTCAACCATCTCATTAGACATGGTCTTCAAAACTTTCTGCAATCCTTCCAAATCGAAAGGGTCTTTTGCTTGTTTCTTTTTTGAGTCTTCTTTGAAGGTGACTTTTTTAGATTTGCGTTCCTCTATTGTGGATCTCTTTTCTAGGGCTATTACGCGTTTCTCTACTGTTATCGCCTCTGTCATGTTTTCAACTAAGGTTGTTTTATTTGCTCTATTCACGAAGATTGTTGTGTTTGATGGTAAATCAGTAATATACCATTCACATCGTACTTCTTCACTGGGTTGGGAAGCAGTGGGAATTTTGTTGAGAATTTTATTGAACTGTAAATTGAAATCTTTGATAGGCTTTTTAGCTTCGGCTTTAAGATTGGATAGGTCATTGATTAACGTTGCTGTTGATCTGTCATCACCAAACTTGGTAAGGAATTAATTCTGGAAGATATCCCAACTTGTGCTAGACCCGGAGGTTAGTGAAAAGTACCATGACCGGCTGTCCCTTGAAGTGTATAGGGAAAAAGCCAAACAACGACGTCTTCATTAGTAACTCCGTTGAGATTGATAGAAAGCATGAAATTGTTTATGTGTTCTTCTGCTAACATGCATGCTTCTGGATTGAATTTGGGCAGCCATTTCTCAGGATGTGTCGGTATTGGACTCAAGGGGACAGGCATTAAAACTGCTCCAGGGTTGTTCCATGGAGACTGGGCCATCGTTGAGCTGCTAGTAAAGGAAAGTGCAGAAGATGATCCCTGTGGCTGGGGAGATAAGGATACTATGATCGTAGATGATTGAAGAGGGGTTGTGGGAGTTCTGGTAGACGGATGGATGATGGTTTGGAATGGAGGTGTGGGTGGTTGACTTCGCGGTGGGGTAGTTGAAATGGATGATGTAGACGAAAGAGTCTCACTGTCAGACTCTTGCGGTAATTTCCTTGCTCTTTTCTTGGTGGGAAGAGGCAACTCAGTTGGCTGAATGCCAAATTTTTCACTCTTTAACCTGGTTAGGGGTTGAGCAGGATTGTACTGCAAAGTCACACTGCCTTGAGATTTATCAAACCTCTGAGGAGAATCAAAAAATCCCTGGAGTTTGTGAATCAGAGATTCAACTTCAGGAGGTTCAATGGTAGATTGGTCTGAAATATTAGGGTGTGTAGCAGTGGTCGATACTCGAGCGACTTCTGACTCTGGATTTAGACGTACTTGGGAAGTCGGGGGAGATGATGAGGGCGATTTACTCTCAGAATGGTATTTAGATTTTGACTTAGGTGCCATTAATAGTTCAGACCCTCCTTCTAGCACCAAATATGTTGAATCCCCGTAAATCGGGTCGACAACAAGGGGGATAACCGCCCAGTCCGGACCTTGGTTGACAGCTCCTTATCCATTTGGTATAGCAGGTCCAACTGGGGATAATGGGACCAGTTTCCCAATCTAAGGGTGTGTGTGTGTGTGCAGGATCGGATATTGCAGATCTAACAGTTTCTTTTTAAACTACTTTAATCTAACTCTATGCTATTGTAATCTAATGAAAACAGCACATCTAATCTATGCTAACCGGAGATGTAATTCTTCTATTATGCGATCTAAAGAGATTTCATATAATAAATGGTAATAAAGATCATTCAGCGATTATAAGAATGGAAATCAATTAAGATGAACCACTTTGCATAAAAAGTTAGGCAAAACAGTTGTGAACAGCGTATCGCATAATAAGTTATTCACACATCAAACATAAATAAATGGCTCCACCGTACAAAAGTGCCAAATGGTAACACAAACATTCATGCAATAATATATAAACAACTAAAAACTGTATATTGCTTTTAAGAATATAAACAGAAATGGTCAAGAGATAAAAGTACCATTTATGACTGGTCCTACTCATAAGCTTCAAGCAACAATGATTTATCTCTCCTTGTTGTAATATCTACTAAGAGTACAGAAGTGCAACATCAGTAGCAGATATCAAATGTAAACATCAATAAATCTTGATCTTTTCATTCATCAAAACCTCCTCTGAGGTGCAGAAGTGCATGTTCTGAGGATAAGTTTTTGATAAATTCCTGGACCTTTCTCTAAATGCATGAGAAGGGTTTAAATACTGCTAACTAAAATAACTTAATTACATAAATTTAGGATACGGTTTAAATGACCGCCCTTTTTTCTAAGCAAACTTATCTCTAAAAAATCGAATCTAATTCCTAACTATTTCTGCTTTTGCTCCTTAATGTTGCAAGCATTCAACATTGGCCTGGGAAGAGTCGGCTGGTTGCCTTCTGCTTTTGCTATCTTGATTTTCAGACTTGCGAATGACTAAGCAAGTTAGGAATCTTGCTTTCTAAACAATTTTCTTAGCGATGCGTGATTAGCGCTAATCGCGCATCAAAAATTGCCTCCATTTTTTGGTCTGGGCCTTTCTGGTGCGTTTTTCGCCTTTAGCACCTTTTTCCTTTACCGGGTATAAGCTTCAGGATTTTTGTAAACATGCTGCTTTTGTGAGCTTTGGACCCTGAGTGTTGAGTCAGCTACTGATGTCGGCATCTGTTCAGAAATACTCTGGAATCTACGGTTCCGTCGCATGCGGTATCCGTTTATGAGGGCATCTCTTCTCTGTCTCCGAGCGTTGGCGCTTTCCCTTTTTTCCTTAGATGTTTCCTGTTTTTCATTCCTACAGTTCACGCGAAAGAAAAAAGTAATGACAATAAATATTGATGCGAAAGCTCTAAGCTCTACGAATGTATAAAATAATGTTACCCATTGTGAACTGACTCTCTTGACAAACACAAAACTGTCCTTCATTAACACTCTGGCGTACAGTCATTAATTTTCTTTAAGGTGCGCATCTAATTTTTTTGGTTTACGGATAGCTTTTTTTGAATGTTGAGCCGAGGAAAATTTGCGATGGGCGATTTCTACAACTTGCATTACGTTATCGCGTTATCGCATTTTGTCAAGATTGTGATATCGCAGATCGCAGATTGCAGCATCGTAGCATCACGTTTATCACTTTTATCGCAAGATCGCAGATCGTGTTAAATCATTGTGTGTTGTTTATGCGATGTTGCGACATGCGATGTCGCATATCGGCCATCGAAGATTTCTTAAGATCTTCATTTATGGGCGTTTTCTTAATGTATGCGATGCGATGAATTTCGCGTCGCTTTTTCGCAGTTTTTTATTGTGCTCATAAAGAAATGTTCTAGTTTCTTCTCGCGATGCGCTATATTTTTAAGGAGTAAAAAAAAAAAAAAAAAAAAAAAAAAAAAAAAAAAATTGAATTTTTTACTAAGGGTCCCCACTTGTTTTATGTTATTGCTAATACTAAAGAAGGAGGGGGTTTGTTGGTGGCCACAACAGGTAGTCAATTTTTTTAAATATAGTATATTGTGGTCCGTCTGCAACAAAACTAGCATTTCGTTTTCTTTATAAAAGTTTGATGATTCTTCCAGTGCCTCCAAATTTCTAATAAAAATTACAGTAAATTTTCATGGAGAATGGCCTTGATTTTGCCATTTTTTTGGACGAATGGAGAGGCTCCACTCATCTTCAGTCTTTTTGAAACTCATGGCTCCAACAACTGCATTTATCGCCAATGGCAAGCCTTTGCAATTCGAAGAAATTTCTCTGATTCTATCCTTCATAATATCAGCCTCAGGTACAATTTTATTTTCAAAAGCTCATTTTCTAAATAACTCTCAGCCTTCGTATGAGGAAAAACTGTCATTTACCCCTTTGTAAAATGTTTTTATAGTTATTGCTAGGAACATGGCGAATGATCTCAGACTTTTAGTATTGTGTAGGTGGTCTATGATCTAAGTGGGAACTTGGAATTGTGACTTGATATGGAGGTTGTACCAAGAAATAAACCAACAACAATGAGCTTCGCTCAGCAAACATATTGGAATTTAGTAGGCCACAACAGTGGAGATATACTTAACCATTATGTTCAAATGTGGGGCTCCCACGAAACCCGTGTGGATGAGAACTTGATTCAGATAGGGGAGATTCTTCTCGTTCAAGGAACTGCATTTGAAATCGTCAAGAGAATGAATAATCTTCAGAGCATTAGTATCTATGCTTGGTCACAACTTGTTAATTGCAGAGATACTTTCCATTTTTATGTAACCTATTTAATATATGTTCAAACTTTACATCTCAATGATGTTGTATTGCATCTTATGGAACGCATCTGTCAAATTTTCTTGCATTATTGCTTGTTTTAATACAGGTGGGAAAATAGGTTTTGAGAAATTTGTATGGAAAGTGGAAAAGCAGAAGGATGGAGAGAATCCAATCTTTTACTTCAGTAGATGCAGAGGATTTGATCTATTATATGGATGGTACTTCCTCTGTTGCATGTTTGCTTTCCCCCAATAAACCACCACACAATAGGCTAGAAATTTGATGTCCTACCCTCCTTTCCAAAACAAATGTATATGTAGGCTAATAATTTGCAGTGCCCTTCCTGTCTACGGATGGCAAAATCTACAAGAAAATGCCCATGCGTCTATCAATTTTCAGTAATGCCACAAACAAAATATTGATTAGTCTTTTTCTTCTCTGGGATGGAAGCTAGCCACACATACCGATGCAAATGGTTTGGTTTTAGTAACCATCAAGCCTTTATAGGCATTTTGCTTATTGTTTGTTGTCTTCATTGAATAATAAACCTAATGGACTCACATGCAGAGTTTTTCAATTTTCTGATGCTAATTTGTTTCCTGAAATTCAAATGTGTTGTTTTTTGTGACTGAAACTAGCAAATTTATACTACTTTTTAAAAAGAAGGTAGTCAATTTTTTTAAATATAATATATTGTGGTCCGTCTGCAACAAAACTAGCATTTCGTTTTCTTTATAAAAGTTTGATGATTCTTCCAGTGCCTCCAAATTTCTGATAAAAATTACAGTAAATTTTCATGGAAAATGGCATCGATTTTGCCATTTTTTTGGACGAATGGAGATGCTCCACTCATTTTCAGTCTTTTTGAAACTCATGGCTCCAACAACTGCATTTATCTCCAATGGCAAGCCTTTGCAATTCAAAGAAATTTCTCTGATTCTATCCTTCATAATATCAGCCTCAGGTATAATTTTATTTTCAAAAGCTCATTTTCTAAATAACTCTCAGCCTTCGTCTGAGGAAAAACTGTCATTTACCCCTTTGTGAAATGTTTTTATAGTTATTGCTAGGAACATGGCGCATGATCTCAAACTTTTGGTATTGTGTAGGTGGTCTATGATCTAAGTGGGAACTTGGAATTGCGACTTGATATGGAGGTTGCACCAAGACATAAACCAACAACAATGAGCTTGGCTCAGCAAACATATTGGAATTTAGTAGGCCACAATAGTGGAGATATACTTAACCATTCTATTCAAATGTGGGGCTCCCACGAAACCCTTGTGGATGAGAACTTGATTCAAATAGGGGAGATTCTTCTCGTTGAAGGAACTGCATTTGAAATCGTCAAGAGAATGAATATTCTTTAGAGCATTAGTACCTATGCTTGGTCACAACTTATTAATTGCAGAGATACTTTCCATTTTTATGTAACCTATTTAATATATGTTCAAACTTTACATCTCAATGATGCTGTATTGCATCTTATGGAACGTATCTGTCAAATTTTCTTACATTATTGCTTGTTTTAATACAGGTGGGAAAATAGGTTTTGATAAAGTTGTTTGGAAAGTGGAAAAGCAGAAGGATGGAGAGAATCCAATGGTATTTACGTTTTCAGTCAAAACAACAAAGGAATTGCAAAGCTATGGTCATTTGTCTTAGCTTCTGAAAGAAGCATTGTTCTATTTTCCCAATAAGTGAGTATCTTGTCAATCATACCCTAGTTCATTGGTGAGTTCATCAGGGTTTCCATATTTTCCATGGTCTGTTCCATGTCCCCACCTAAACTGTATGAGGCCATGTATGCCTGCAAGTCCCAAGGGATTTTGAAGAAGTGGTTACCCCACATGCATAGTTACTGCACAACACACTAGGGATTAAAGTTGGGCACATTGTGATTTATTTTTGCTAGCATAGGTTTCCAGTTCTTTGGATAACGAAGATGAAAATATAGATTTTGTTAAGTCAGGGAAATCAAATCATTATTCACAGTCCTATTTGTAAGCGAAATCATCAAGAGAATGGCTAATCTTCAGAGCATTAATAGTTATGCTTGGCCACAACTTGTTAATAACAGAGATACTTTCTATTTTTATGTAACCTATTTAATATATGTTCAAGCTTTACATTTCAATGATGTTGCATTGTATCTTATGGAATATATCTGTTAATTTTATCTTGCTGTATTTGCGACCTACACTCTAAGTGGGAACTTGGAATTGCAACTCTAGAGCCATCAACCTAGTGGCCTCCAAATCAACTCTATATCATACTGAATTTTGATGGGCATAAAAATACTCAAGAAGTTTGGGAATAGACAGAATTGCGCAAAATGATTAACTAAATGCAAGATCACCCAAAATGGAATAATCTTTCTCAATTTTTTCCTTTTAATTCAAATGAAACAAAAAACTGATAGTTCTCTCGTTGGTTTTGCACTATGGCAGGAGGCAATAGAAAGGAACTTGAAAACAAGCCTAGTTTAACTAAAAGGCGAGAGGTTTTGTTTGCTCGTTGTATCATACTGACCACAAAGGCGGTGCAATTCAAAAAATTCATTAGCGACCTTCCACCAAGTAGGATAAACGTCTTTCTCTGTTATTGTTTGTTTCTTCTTGTTATATTCATAATCTGCCCTTCATGTTATTGTTTGCTGCTTCTTGTTATGTTCATAATTCACTCCTAGTTTTCTTCATATTCATACCCTCTTCTAGTATATTTTAATTTCATCTGCTATGTTTCTCTGATCTCATTTGGTGGCAATTGAGACAGCTTGAACTTCCCCATTTGGGTTTCACTGAGATTGGTGATATATCTGAAGAGAGCCAATCTTTCATATCTTCCATTCTCGTAGCAAGGGGCCTCTGTAAAACTGAACGGGGATCAACGAACAGAGCGGGATGTTTCCATTTGTGCTGGTAAATTGTCTTCTGAGCAAATTCATCTGTCTAAACTTGATGGAAATATCACTTCTCCTTAGATGTCATATGAGTTGAGTGTCTCGAGTCAATATATCATGCATAAATTTCTTGATTGTGTGCCATCAAACTTGATATGAATGACTTATTTTTAATTTATTCAACAACTATATTAACACCTTTATGTTCATTATCTCTCAGTTATTCATAGAAATCTTCATCAAGCTGACTAAATTTGTGATAATAATAATACTATGGTCCTTGTCTTTCTTGATATCCATTTTTGCTCCCATCCCTTTCTCTTCCTTTTACATGAGATCCTTCTTTGCCTCCTCTAAATTGGCTTGAACTTCTTCCTCTACCTCTTGAAATGAATTCATATTCTTGTGAATTTTTCTTATTTGTATTCTAATTCTGAATCAATTGATTATGAACTTATCCTATACTTCTTCCTTGTCCCCTATTCTTTGTGGATAATGCATTTACCATGTTCTCGTTTGAAGAAATCTCTTCAAGAACTAATAAATATCCACTTAATTCATCAATAATAAACATCAACTACTAATCCCATAGATGTTTGGTGATAAGCATTGGTTCCATTCTTTTTCTCTAATAAAAATACTTAAAACTTGTGAGCTTTGAAGAACTATATTATTTGTCACCATAAAAAAGAATGAAGAAGAAAAAAAAAAAAACAAAGAGAACACATATATTGTCCCACTCCAACCGAGGACATGAACAACTATAAAAAAAATTGGGACTCAACCACCTCCAAAAAGAGTTTTTTTATTAAATAGAGAATGCAATGAAGTGTGTTATTCAAGCTCCATTAGTTGCACATCCTCCATGCTTTCACAGATCAATCCACTCGCTCAATCAATATCATCTTTTTTTCCCATCCTTTGAGTCTCTCGTCCACATAGATACTCACACTTCCACATAGTCACGCACTTCAATCTTATGCACCACAAAACCCACAACACTTTGGACGCAACTTCTTTTCAATGCAGACCTTAGAAATTTATATACGTTTTCACACAATCTAGTTCTATCTCTCATATAATGGTCATATCACACCGTGCTCTAATACCAAAATGAAGTAATATTATATTAATAAAATGGAGCAATGCAAAAAAATAACAATAATAAGACAAGCTCAAATAGCTTGGAACACTACAACAAGTGTCAGATACCCTGTGCATACTGCCATCTCTACAATGCATAAGAAGTGGCTGCCATTTGTTCAATCATGTAGGGGACATTTCCAACATGGAATTCCCTGCAGTCTGTGAAATGCTTGATTTTGAATTTAAGCCACCCATCCAAGAAATCCCTATTTGTATCTGCATTCTACTGCATCTTGCAACCACTGATGACTGGACAAGCCTACTGATGAGATCTTTCAAGTCTAAAGATCAGGAAGACAGAGGAGCCATAGTCATGGCCTGAACCTGAACTTTTTTCATACAAGATCAATTACGAGTAATTCCAATATAATATGAATTAAAAGGTTTTGTAAACTATACTTCAACAGATGACAAAAAGTTCTCTTCCAAAATTGGATAAAAGGACCATTGGATAACAGGTGGCATAGTTGACCCTGTTTAAAGGGAGGCCGATAGATTTTCAAGAATATTTACAAGAGTTTCAAATTTGCAGGCAGGATATCAACAGTCAAAGAATCAATTTTCAATTTGATGGCAGAGGATTTTCAATCATCTCCGTATTCCTGGTAGCAACTTAAAATTAATTTTATTTTTAATTTACTGTTAGGATTTTATTCCTAAAATCTTGTAACAGCCTAAGGATTATGTTTTTCCTATATTCTTTAATAAGAATATATATTTGTAATGTAAGGGAGATTGGATTTTGGTGTAAAAAACCCAGGTTTGTATACTGTAGAAGCTTGATAAAGTACTCCTTGTTATGCCTAGAAAATTGGCTATTGCTAAGGGCATAAGCTAACAGCTACCTTGGCATTTTGACCCCGCAGTGGAGGATGCCCATTACATACGTAACAAGAAGGTCATTTGAGAGTAAGTATATCCATTAGTTGATTTCCTGTATCTGGGCTAAAGAATATTGTTGAAATCTTCTAATTTGACTGTTTTGTGATAATATTTGATGGAATTATTGTTCATATACTAGTGAATATTGATCAATATGAATGATTTTCCTTTCACAGTTCTTGTGTTTTGATTCTTTATGAATAGGAATTGATTCCTTCAACTAAAATTGGTATTGTTGATTTTGATGGTACTTCTGTTCTCCAGCTTGATGATTGGGTGTTGTGCTGAATTTACAAGAAAAATGGTCATTCTCAGAGAGTACAAGGGGTAGAACGAGATGAATCACCAAGTGCATATGAAGTGATGCCTTCTTTGCCTGATATTGATCAGCAAAACAAACTGCAACTGCCCAAAATTGCCTCTTTCAGTGGGTTGTTAGAGAGTGATGATCCCTGCAGAGATGGTTTTTTAAACGATGAAGCCATGGATGGCAATGGAAACAGCAGCAGACTACTTCAAGTCCATTCCTCCAACCTCTCTCACAACAATTTCAGCAATAAAAATGACAACAATAGCGATTGCCAATATGAAGTTGTCCCAAAACAAGAAGAATTAGCAGTGGAGAAACTTCAATTTGCCATTAAATTAATGGGACATGAATTCCCACAAAGGAGTTTAGAAAGGTGCAATTAAGTTGAGCTTTCAACTTCACATTCAATTGATGGACAATGAATATTAAATATAAGATAAATATATAGGAGTAGCATGTGAGTGTCAGTTTTATAAAGAAGATTCTTTTTATTATTAATAAAAATATAGATAGTTTCATTTTAAAGGGTTGTAAATATTTAAAGGGTTGTAAATATGAGTTTTTAATTGTTTTTATGCAAAACCTGATAAATAGCAATTTAGAAATTTCTTTTTAATTGAGTGACTCAAATTCATGTTTCTTTAGGTTGAAGGTAAAGCCACTAAAGTGGAAAAAATTGTGATGCCAATAATCAGAGGGATTGTGATAAGAAATTTAATATTCCAAGAAGAGGAGGTAGTAGTAGATTCTAAATAAATTAGCAATGCAACAACATAAATGTTTGCAACAAATTTAGAGAGATCCACCTTGTTGAATAATGCACACACTAAGTGGATGATGGATTTCTACACTTTATGCCTTACGGCGTTTCCTTTGCAATATCTGGTGCAAATGCTAGTTTATATGTTACAAACAAGTCACGGAATCCTCCTTATTGTCATAACGATTATAATAATGTCTTTTTACAACTTATTTCATAATATATTTAAAACTATTTAAAAACAAGTAATTGTCCCTAGTGTCATACTAACATATTTTTGGTTCAAAGTAAGAAAAAGATAAAAAAAAATAAATGCTTTTGAAATGTTTGAGGTTTCTAATTCTATTAGAGTTTATTTTCTTCGTTTTCACCATTTAGAATGTGTAGATATGCCCCATGAACGTGAAAGGAAGTATATAAATAACTTCACATGATGCGTGAAGCCGTATACTTGCAACCAAGGAGGGCCTTCCACAACGTGGACAAATAATGAGCTCATCCAACTCTGTGGTCCAGACTTTATGGTGCAATGCGGTATGCACGACATTTATCTGCATTGGCATATGGTTGGAATTTGAAACACAGCCCATCTGTCAGTTTATATCAATTTTCCGTTGATGTCTTAGAATTAAGAGTTAAGAGTTGTTTTTACTGTGATTTTTTGGAAGTTTTTCTAGTGGTTTTTTTTTTTTCTAATTTCTCTAGAATCTAAAAGTAATATATTGAAATCACAAGTTTTATGGGTAACCCTTGCACAATCAAAGTGCCTTAGGGGTTTTTGAGGGCGTTGAATTTATATATAGAGTTTAAAAACTAGTTTAAATAACACAAACCAAGATTTCACTTCAAAATTTTCTGCCAAATTCTAACACCGAAAAATCCAAAAAATCACATTAAAAACAACTCAAAATTATAAATTATGAATTTTGATTGTTTATTATTTTTTCTAAGAATAAATTTATTTATACATATACACTAAAAATGAATTTATTTTTAAAAATAAATCATAAATCCAACTAAAAATTCGTTTCACAAGATTCTAACTAAAACACTCTAAATTGTACAACTTAAAATAATAGTTCGTAAACATAAATATTACACATTTAGCAGTAAAGCAATAATTGATTTAGTGTTTTGACACAGTGTGAATGGGAAGAGATTAAAATAATATCCCATAAACAAAATGTAATGTCAATAGTCATTTTCATTACTGGTGGGGTGATTTTGAGGATGCAGACTTCGATGTTAATAATTGTAATATGATCAACTTGGTATATCAATAACCTTATAATTAATTTTGAATTTAACTCCACCTACCTACACTCCTCCCTAGGTGGTCTCTCGCATGGGTTCTTGGGCTGAGTCCAAGGGCTTGTCACTCCGATTAAAAGTCACTTAGATTTTCGTCCATTAGGTTATTTGTCTCTCTGGCTTACTGTCGCAAGGCCTGAGCGGAAGAGAGGGTAAGGGTTTCGACCCTGTGACCACCAGTGACTTGTGAAGGTCCTATGTCCGTGTGAAATGTTTTCCGCTCCTTCTATTGCAAGGTCTTTCTCTTCACGAGACACACTTGTTTGGTAAACTGTTCTTATGTATTTTTATCCTTCAACCTTTGCTCATATTTTTTCTTAGCCCTGTAAGTGATTGTTATAGTGGTTTTCTGCTTGTCAACAGTCTCTGGCTTTGCTCCTGGGCTACACAGATTCTTCATGCACATGTATGTTCTTGTTTTAATTCTTTCTTTCAAGTCTTGTATTCGTTTTACAGATCTTTTGGCTCCTCTGTGAGCAGGTTGAACCCTTTGGTAACCTCACTGTGATAGAATCTTGTTCGTGCCTACTCTTTATTCCCACCTTCTTGCTTAATGGCTTGTTCCTCCAGGTAAATGTCAATGCAACCCTTCGCTTACTCCCTTTTCAGTTATGTTCATCAACCGCACTTTGTTGTGGTTTTCTAACTTTGGTGCTCTATTGTGGTTGCAGGTTTGGAACCTGGGTGGCTCTTGGCTGTCTTCAAAACTCAACACTCCCCTATATGAAAAGCGTAGGATCTTTCCCTTTGTAGTTGGTAGTCTCCATTTCGTTAGAGCTTAAAACCCCAAGAGGGTTATTGTAATTCTTGAGTGGTTTGTATTTTTCAGCATTGTTTGAATGCGTTCCAGACTTAAGAGTAGGGTGGAACCGTGGCCATTTGACAATATGTATATATTTGTTTTATAACCCTTGTTGGGTTTGTGGTTTTATACTATTTGGAACTTATTCAAAGTATATTTTGTATTCTTTGAAATGAAATTGACTGAAATTCTGTTTACCAAAGAAATTGGTAAAAGAATTGTACCTGTGATTTCTCCTTTGTAATGTTGTTCTCGTTTAGTTGTTTCTATTGTAGGCTTGTTTTGAAGCACGTAGTTCTTTCCTTGTTCAATTCGAATAAAATATGACTTGTTGTTCCTCCTAGTCAATTCAGATGCGTTTTGATTAATTGCCCTGATTTCTGTGCTGTTGGCTTGTTAATTAACCAGAGCTCAGACTGTAGTTAACATTCTATCCAGTTTCAAGATGAGAATATCACATATGAGTACAGGAAATTTATGATAATAAAATACTCCACACTCAGAGTGTCTCAAATCAATTATTTCTGGTTATTCTTCTTTCGTACGATGGCAGACCCCCACAATGTGGGTCTCGTTTGGCTTTTATGCCTTTCCAAGATTTCCAAATGGTTGAGAAACTATCTTTTAGTTATTGAACAGTTCCTTGAAACAAATTTCTAATATTTAACTAATCTTAATCTAACTGTTCTTTTAATTTCAAATTACAGTGGCTGTGTCAGCCCAAATTTAACTTAAAAGAAAATGAAATAAAGTTCAAAATTTCTTCTTCTGTTCAGTAGAAGAAGTCAATTCCAGTTGTCGCTTTTGAGTTGGATGCTCCTGCATCAATTACTATATGTATTATGCATTTTAATGAAATTTGGTGATAGGCAGGGTTGGAATTTTGACATAGTGTCAATTCATTGAGAATAAAATGATATCTAACAAGGTCACATAGCTAGCGTTTCCTACCATTTACTTTAATCACTAAAATTTGAAAAACTAACTCCCATTTTTGAAAAGAGCTACAAAAACGTAGTTTAAATATAGTTAAATTAAAGTATACAACAATAAAAACACAATATACCTAAACAAAACAAAAGAAAAATGTATTCTAAAACTAACTATTTAATTATTTATTTATTTATTTTTTTGTTTAAATATAATAGAAATGATGAGAATTATGTGATTATTATACAGTAATATGATAATTTATTTTCTAAACAAAGTTATACAAAAACTTATATATTACACTAATAAATAAAATATACAAAATACATAAACCTATAAAGTTGTGAAAAATATTTTGAAGTTAAATCTAAATAAACTTATAATTGTTTGAATTGGGCTTTGAACGTTAGGCTTTATTACAAATATATTATGTTTGGAGAAGTTAAATATGAATGAACCTCCCCCCCCCAAAAGAACTAGTTTGGCTGATCACCTACCAAAATTCAATTATTCAAGTCGCTCTGAGTGATTGTCCCTTGAAGTTGTTACCTGCCACAAATTACACCTCATTAAATGTAACCTAGATGGTGAAGTACAATTTCATTAAAACCCGAATGGATTTGGTTAGGCGAATAAGTACAAACTTGGAACATAATTTAATGAAGTAAAGGATATGGATAATACATCAATAAACCATGTATTAATTTACAGATTTATTTTTGTAAGGAAGGTTAGTATCTACGTGTACCAATAATGAGATGATGGTAAAAAAATAAAAAAAAATAATATAAATTGTTTAGAAACACCGATAGCCTCGAAAACGATAAACTCACATAAATAAAATATCAAAATAATCATACCATCCTTCATGAATGTTGGAGTCGGGAGTACCCTCTCACGACAAAGTATAAGTGTACAATGATGAGTCAATAAGACGAGAGCTGAGGTAACAAATCATGGTTTAAAAAATTAGATTTAAAATAATCCAAAAAATAAATTATTTTTTAAATTTAAGGTAAAATTATACATGCACTTTTAATTTTTTGGTCGAATAAAAAAAATCGAAGTCAAGATGTTATGTCCTATAGTGCGGCAGGAATAATAATGATGTTTAAGGTTTATATTTTAAAAGGGTTTATATTCTGTCGCCAGCGTGATCTGGTTTCTTCTGGTTTCATCTACGGACAACGGCGATCTGGTTTCTTCTACGGCCAACGTAACTAATCTATGGCCCTTCTGTTTCTTCCGCATCCAGAGGGTTTTCCTCATTCTCTCTATGCCCAACAGACTCTACAGAGGTTTGACACCAGATCACGTGGGTTTATGACTAATTTAGGGTCCAGTCTTTTAAAATAAAACTCTTCCTACTACCTTATTGATCGATTTGGACGTCCTTTTTGGACTTGTCCAATCTATCCACATGAGGGTTGATTATTGACTCGGATCTCCATTTTACGCTGGTTTAGCAAAAGACGTGAATCTTTTATGTTAAATAATAATATAGGAAGACCAGCTTCTGCGGCCAGATCTAGGTCTTCTGCGGCCAGATCTAGGCTGACCACATCAGGTTTTCTTCTGCGGCTAGATCACGTTGTTTCTTCTGCGGCCAGATCTAGGTTGACCAGATCACGCTGGCCCTTCTATTTCTTTCGCGGCCAGAGGGTTTTCCTCATTCTCTCTACGCCTAGCAGACTCTACAGAGGTTTGACACTCTATCTAGGAGCGTGAGTAATCTTCTTTTGTCGCCAGCGTGATCTGATTTCTTCTGGTTTCATCTACAGACAACGATGATCTGGTTTCTTCTGTGGCCAACGTGAGTAATCTGCAGCCCTTCTGTTTCTTCTGCGGCCTTCTGGCAGGATCTTCGGACAATAGATTGCATACATTCTCCAGATGGCTCCCAGCTTCGCGAAAATAGCTGCTGGCTCAGATCCGTCCACCTCTAAGGGCAAGCTCCTGCCCATATTGTCAGTGAAGCCCCAACTCCCACTATCTAGGTGGACCAGGCCTCACTCGATGAGGCTTTGAGGTTTTCTGAAAGTGCCCTAATCTTCCAATTCAATGGTTTTTGGCCGCGGCTGACAACTCTCCACAGTTGGATCTCAGAGGTATGGAAGCCTGTCATTTCTAATGCAATTAATATCTACCCTTGTGCTAGGGATTTCTTTATAGTATATTTTGAAAACCCTGAAAGCAGACAAAGTATTCTAAATTATGGCCCTTGGTTTTGGGAAAAGTCAGGCCTGTTCATGAAGCCATGGAACCCATCATTCGATCCCTCAACAACAGTCATAACCTCAGCACTAGTTTGGGTGAGATTGCCAAACCTACCCTTGCATCTCTGGAATTCCTCCTCGCTAAAAGCCATTGGAAATGCAATTGGGAAATTTTACTGCAGGTGCCCAGAAACAGAGGAATATGTCAGAACAACCTATGCACACATCTGTGTGGAAATGGACTTCAGCGCCAGATTCCCAGCTGAAATACACCTAACAAGTAAAGACTATGTGTAGAACCAGAAACTCGATTATGAAAGTGTCCTCTTCAGATGTCGATCTTGCTTTGAAACAGGCCATTTAGCCAAAAATTGCCCAAAATCCTCCCAGAAAATTTCTGCTAGAAAAAATCACCACAGATCTAAATGGTGGGAAGGAGCACAAAAAGAACACTACACTATCATCAAAGAAGACTACTCTCAAGAAAACTTTGAATCACAAGAAATCGAGCCAGAAAGAAACAACTCTCAAGACAAGCAAAGGGAAAGCCCCGCCCAACAACAAAAAAGTGAACTCGACAACACCTCAAGCATCAATAGTTATGAGGATTCGAATACCGCACAAAATAAATCTTCATTTAACAGCAAAGCAGATCTCCTAGACCAAACTTCTTCTCCAACTATCTTCAAAAGGATGAACACAATAGATCGCGAAGCTAAGACACCAATGTTCCAAGAACAAGAAGATATGAAGGAGATGCAAGATAAAGGAAGTTGGAAGACCGTAGAGAAAAAAAAGAGAGCTACAGCACCAATCTCGCCAAGAAAGACGAGGAGCCAAACAATTAAAAACTAAGAAAATTATAGGTCTCATAGACCAATTTGGTCTCAGTGGATGTTAACCACCATCATCATCATATAAAATTTAACCTAATTTAATTCAAATATTTAACCCAAAAAATAAATTATATAAAAATTTATTTATTTTCAAACCTATATAAAAAAATATGCCATTGTTTAAATTTTTAATTATATATTCATATTACACACCAATTTGTAATCAATAATTTGTAACATAAGAACTTTATGCCTATTTTATATCATGTACAATGTATAATGTGTATAAAAAATAACTTTGGAATAAACACCATATTTCCTCATGCTATTTTGAAATCGATTAAATGAAAAAAAAATCATAACAACTTTCAATAAATAAAAAATAGTTAAGCTGCAAAAAGATTTCTTAAATTTTTATGAGAAACTATATTACTAAAGTGAATGTTCTTAAAATTTTATTATTAATTTCTAAATTTAAATTTCAAAAAATAAAAATATTTTAATAATTTTCAACTTCCCCCGCGACATCATTCCTTTCACCCATATGAATAATATAATATCAATTCACAATGAAATTAATTATAATATAATTCGTGATGAGATGTGCAAAATAGAGTACGAACTCACGCAGGCGCAGTCTGAGGGTACACTGATTAATCAATAAGATAAGAGTGGAGGCCGCCAATCAGGGCTTAAAAAATTAGATTTAAAATAATCTTAAGAATAAAATATTTTTTGAGTTTTAAATTTAATATTATATTTGTCATTTTATTTTTTAGTTAAATAAAAAATGTAAAGTCAATATATTTACCACGGTGTTACCGCATGAATAATAAATAAAATGTAAAATCAATATACCGCATGAATAATAAATAAAATGTAAAATCAATAGATGTAGTTTAATAATTAGGTTTTTTTGTCTTTAAAGTTATGGAAATTCCAATTATATTTTGAAAAATTTTGTAGGGATTTTTTAAATCTAATTAAAAATTGTTTAAATTCATAATTTAAGTGCTCTATATGTTTTTGATGGTGCTAAATCCATTTCCATAGTCAAAAACATGATTCAAACAGTGTCTTTACAAGTTTTTTTGAATTTTTTTTACCCAAATTTTAACCACTCCAATTCAATAAATTAAAAATCATTTTTCTTAATATTTGTATTATGCATTTTAATAAATTTTTATTAATATATGTATTATGTATTTTAATGAAATTTAATGATAAGTTAAGTTGGAATTTCAAAACAGAATAACTTATAGCAGTTTTGAAACCTTGTCGGATTTGGAAACTTTTAAAAACAGATTTCTATGCTTTTGCAAAATTTTAAACTGTATTTAACTACAAATGAACTGTTTGTGATTAGCAATTTACCTGCCAAATTTCATCCCTGGTGATTGTTCCTGTTACTGAAGCTCATCGACGTGCGACGTACTTGAAGAGGTACAATTTGGCCGTCAAATTCCGAGCCTTATTACAGAGCATCGAACCGAAATCGAGTAAGCTGTGAACCGTAACACATTGGAAGAATATTATTACTTGGTGTTGAAGCCCATTTTAAGCAATTCGTACACTTCGTCACGTGATTCGTACTGTGGTTTTATTGCATTTTGATTTATTGTATTGAATGGTCGAAAGGCTTATCTGGTTTTCTCGTTCAAGTTCGGACAGTAAGGACGGCAACCAATAAATCCCATGCTATTGGGTATTCAATGCGGTTTAAGAGGACTATGGTGGTTAGTTCACATACATACTTCATACCCTGATTTTACAGCGCATGTGGATTCAACGATATGACCCATACATCCGATAACTTTATCTTTCCGACGTCCTCAGGCCATAGCAATGTAACTCAACTTTTCCGACGTCCTGCCAGACCATTCTGACTTAACTGTTCTGACGTACGTAGTTAATGCAGTAAATATAGTCGGTATATTTCAAACTTGGCTAGCCAAGCGGGAAATTTCAAAATTTGAAATGAAATCCACACCGATCACCCCAAGATTACGAGCGGAAAATCATTCAGAAAGTTTGTCGTTTAGGTCGTTTAGCCATGGATCTCATCTTCCCCCGAAATTCAGCCCCGACACCATCCTTCTCGTCGTCTCAAACCCAGTGGACATACTGACATACATCGCGTGGAAGCTCTCTGGTTTGCCGTCGAACAAAGTGATGGGCAGCGGCACCAACCTCGATTCCTCTCGCTTTCGCTCCATGATCGCAGATCATCTGGACGTGAATGCTCAGGAAGTGCAGACGTACATCGTAGGCGAGCATGGCGACAGCTCGGTGGCTCTGTGGTCGAGCATCAGCGTGGGGGGCGTCCCAGTGTTGAGCTTCCTCGACAAGCAGGAAATTCCGTACGAGAAAGAACATCTGGAAGCCATTCACCAGGCCGTGGTGAACAACGCTTATGAGGTTATCAAATTGAAGGGGTACACTTCGTGGGCTATAGGATACTCAACTGCTAACTTGGTGAAAAGTGTGATTCGAAACCAGAGGAGGGTTCATCCCGTTTCGGTGATGGCCAAGGATTTCCACGGTATCGAAGAGGAGGTGTTCCTGAGCCTGCCTGCTCAGCTGGGAAGAGGAGGGATACTGGGCGTTGCCAGCATCCACTTGACAGAGGAAGAAACCCATTGTCTCAAGATGTCAGCGGACGCCATTTTTGAACTTCAGAAGCACCTTCACATTTGAGCTGAGCGCAATACATCATACTGCCCGATGCTACATTTTAAAATCTTCCTATGCATACATTGACTTTAGCTTTTTGCCTCGGGGAAATCTTTTACAAAATGACGATTCTACATTGGTAGAAATCTAAAATTCATGGGAAATTTTGGAAGGAATTATAGAAGATTACAATAACAACATTAGTTATGAATTTATTTTATCATCTCCAAATAGAAATACTAAACACATGTTTAATGAGTTGTCTATAATGAGACTTTTTGGAGATTCCGGTGACGGAATCCGGCGGAAGAAATGAGCTTAAATCTTGATTTTTAGCAGTTAAAATGGTTTTTTAACTGCATATTTGGATTCAGCGCCCTGGAAAACCCCTGGGAGCCATTGATTGTGCAGAAACTAGCTATCAAACTTGGGATTTCAATGAATTGCTGCCGGATTTTTACCGGAAATGTCCGGCGGAAAGGCTTTCAAAAAGTAGCTTTATAGACTACTGCGTTTGGATTTATTGTTATATTTTTAGGAAAACATCTTCAATGAGTAAGGTGACTTTTTCTAGGAAAATGAAGTGTAATATTATTTATCGCACAACTTACGAGATGTTTTTCCAGTAAAATGACGTGTAATACTATTTATCACGCAATTTATAAAATGTTTTTATTTCAAATTTTTAGATATTTAATTCTTAGTATCGCACCTTATTTTCAAAACCGTTTTAAAATATAGGAAATCAATTCATATAAACGAAAGAATAATGAAACTCTACACATAATTAAAGAAAGAGTCAAGAAACATAGTATCATATAAACTAGCAATTGTCCTAAAAGGTACAAAGAGAGATCGATAGACTTATAAAGTTGGAATTGTTGAATTTTTATGAACGATTAAAAAGTACAAATATTTGTCAAAAAAATATTAAAAACTAAAAATAATGAATATTGGAAACCAAATAACATTTACTATTAAAATCTCAATTGTATTGTCAATTTGGGTATTTGTTAACTTTTACACAAATATATGCTTCCACAATTGTAACTCTTCTCCAACATTGATTCATATTTTTTGTGAAACCTGCCACATTAGTGCAGTGCAATAAGAAATATTGTAAAGAAATGTTGAAACATCTTTCTTTATATATAAATATATATTTTTAATATGTTTTGAATTTATTTAAAAATGAGCAATTTGTATCAAATCTACTGTGCTTGTCCCAAATAAGATACAATTTTGATATTTCATTTACTTAATTATTCACAAATCTTTTTAATATTTCTACTCATTATTTGTTCACAATGGACATTGCAAACCATTGTCATTATGAAGCTGCAAACTGTATAATTCATACAACTGGGTAGTACTTGTTAAGCAAACGCTGTGAACTTTGCATGGTCTTTCCATAAAATTGACTGCACCAAAAATGGGATCCATAGATTTAGAGAAGCCTACACCATTGATTGAGAAAATCAAATCATGAAACTCTTGAAGAAACTTCATTTCTAATTTTTCATTTTTAAATTCCGGTAGTGACATGTAGCATATTTCCTTCAGGTTGGCATCTCCTCAAATATCACCTCAAGAGGGGATTGAGAGAGTCTGAAGTTCAACAATTGTTTTTGTGGAATTCTAATTAGGCTCTTAAATATATTAAAGTAATTTTTATAAACCACTACCATTGTACATAATTGAATTAATTGTAAACTTTATAAACCACATACATGTTATTAGTAAGTAATCTTAAAAGTAACATGTTAAGAGTGATATGGTTCATAAAATGACTTAATGTAATGTAAAAACAAATTATTAATGTTTAAAATAGTGGTGGATCCATATCCAAATTTAAGTTTAAAATAGTGGTGGATCCATATCCAAATTTAAATTTGAAATCTGGTAACTTATACGCACACATCAACCGGATTTAGCTCAGGTGGTTGGCTTAAATGTTGTTAACTTGTTATAGCGCTTGTTATAGCCCCCAAACAGGTTCAATCCCTGCATTTGATGTATTGAGTTCATAATGAGTATTTCTTGTAATGGCTTCAAGCCTTAATGTATGAGCAGTCCCTCAAGCACCGAAACATTTATATTCCTCATATGGAATATAAAGATATTTCTTATGGAAAAAAATATTTTCACTCTTCAACCAACAAACAAGCAATTCAAAATTAGTGATGAAAGGAATATCTTCCTTTTTATTTTTACATGATCATTAACCAAATAAGAACAACATGAGTAAAGGAATATCTATTACAAAATAAATACAACAACAGAATTGAAAGAAACGTTATTGCAGGAGGTCCTTTTTCATGTAGGAGTTCAACATCTTCCAGCGTTCATAACAACAACTCCTATTCCAAGCAAATGTGGAGGTCCTTTTTCATCTAGCAGTCCAGCATCTTCCAGCTTTCATAACAACAACTCCTATTCCAAGCAAATGTGGGAAACAGGAGGACTATGCTATTGGCCTAATTCCCCTTACACCTTCATTTTAAAAAATTACATTTTTGTTTATATATATATATATATAGATATAAATATATAAACTACATCTTCATACATTTAATTCTTAAAAATATATAATAAATTATAAAACAACTAAATTAACACTAGTGTATTTCCTCATCAATTTGCATGTAATCACCATTGAATTATTTCTTAAAAGACCAGGAAAATGAAAAAATGGAACACAGACACAAAGGGTTTCAATACAGAAATGATACAAAACTCTTTGAACAACCTTTAGGAAAGAAAACCTGTCATGAAGGACCATGGACTGAGGGGATTGAAAACATCTGGGAAAGAGTTCCTGACATAGAAATTGTATTTTTGTGATCAAATGTCTGATCAAACCATCTATTTGATTGATTGAAATAGCCCAGCAATCCAACAATTGATGATAAATTATGTGTGCCAAAAGAATAGGAAAATGAGATATTTGGCCACTGATGGCCTCCTTTGAGTAAACCCCTTGCAGACTTCTGATGTTTTGGGTGTTTCTAATTTTTTTGGCAATTTCCTTGGAAATCAGCTTTCAACGTCAGTAAGTTTTGCGCAGATGGAATTTTAACCTCGATTAACTATCTTCTCGGCCTCCAATAAAAATTAGTTCCTTGATGGGGCAAGAGCTCATGGAACTCTCTCAATAAACCACTTCATGACTTGAACATAAGAAAAATCGCTTTGTGAGTATGTAATTGTTAAAAAAACATGAGAAAATTATTCACAATCATAATTCGAAAATCAGGAGCTACCCTTCTACCTTTTGCTTAGTCTTCAATCAATTCTTCAAATGAAGAATGACATTTTCCTACACACCAGTAGGGTTTTGATATTAATTACAGCATTGTCATCCTTCTATTTATCAATTCCAAACCCTCCTACCAACAAAAAAATTTACCCCCAAACACCTGTCAATTAAAGAAATACATCTAAATTTCAATACCCCGAATGAAGAAACCTATAGCCCAATAAAAAATTGATTCAAGTTTAATGCCCGCATTGAGAAATTCTCCGCCACATAAAAATTGATTCAAGTTTAATACCCACATTGAGAAACCCTTCGAACTAAATATTTGACCAACAATACCTCACATAGAGAAACCCTCCCTAGTTATAATTTCACCTTAACTATAGTACCCCTGTTCTTCGAATTGACCCCAAAAGCATTTCTGCAGACTTTTCAAGCTGCCAGTTTTGGGAAAAATGCACAGAACTTGACCTTAATATTTCAACATTTGAATTCTAGGAAAAATCAGTTACAAAATAACTTAGAAGATACAGTTTTATTATAGACCTCTAAATTTTTTGCACCACATCGACTCTTTTCAAGCTGTCAGTTTTGGGCAAAATGCACAGAACTTGACCTTAATATTTCAACATTTGAATTCCAGGAAAAATTAGTTACAAAATAACTTAGAAGATATAGCTTTATTATAGACCTCTAATTTTTTTGCACCACATCGACTCTTAGAGGTTCTAAAATAGAAATGGGCAAAACCCTGATGGTGTTTATGTAACTTCACAAAAAAATTACTGAAAATTTCAATACCATTAAGATTCCGAGTGTCGATGTCGCTTCTGTACATATAATCACCATTGAATTCTTTCTTAAAAGACGAGGAAGATGAAAAAATTGAACACGGACAAAGGGTTTCAATACCAAACCGAGACAAAAACCCTTTGAACAACCTCTAGGAAAGCAAGCTCTTCATCGTCGCCATCGACAGTAGTAGGTTCAGAGGTTTTAATGAAAATTTCAATACCGTTAATATTCAGAGTGCAGATGCCGTGTAGAGGTCACTTAGAGGGATTACTGCTACTTCCAAAGCCTATCACTAATCATGTTATGACATTTTAGCTTAGCTGATCTTACTCTAGTATGAATATGCATGCCCCCTACTATTTCCCACCCTTGAGCCACATATCCTAAATGATAAAAATGAGATTTTGATTCCGCTGCTAGGCAACAAACCATATCTAGTGTGCTATTGGTCATCAAGCCAAGCAAGAACTTAATACAACCAGGAAAATGCGCTACACTGATACTTGCAAGGCTTACAGATTCGAGGCAGAAAACTGATTTAACTTGTACCTGCCATAAAAAACCCACAACAAAACACTAGACTGAGATTATAACGGTGTAAGAAAAATGAGAGAGAATGGGATCACAAAAGCCAGTCTTGAGAGCACTAACCACTGAACTTTGAACAAAAGAACTCTGAGCACCTGAACGAACAACTTCTGAACAGAACAACGGAGCTGTAAACAGGGTATAGCAGAATCGAGTTGTAAAAATGGTATAGCAGGATCGAGCTGTAAAGTATAATAGTGAATCACCACTGAATAACCGAGAGCTAAATTCATTGTCAGGCAGCAAGGCAGGTCGTGCGCAACAAAAATTGGAAACATTATTGCAGCAGGTCGTAGAAGAGCCCAGAAACATTATTGCAATAGGTCATGGAAGAGTAGTGGAAGAGCAGAAAGTGGAAAGCAGGAGGAGCAAAAATTGGAAAGCAGTTTTGGTGAGGGAGGAATAGTGTGAGAACATATGCCATATGTCAATTAAACCAAATGCCAATTGGACGTCAGATGTCAATCAGAGAATCAAAAGGTAGACGACTAAACTCATTCAAAGGAAGGCCTATCGGCCTAATTATTATACTTATGTCCTCTTTGTCTCCCATATATAAACCAAATAAATTCATTTAAATAAATAATTTATAAAATAACACCTTCAATTATAAAACTTTGAAGGACATTTTTTAAATACAATAAATTATTATATTTGTTTTGATACTTGGGATAATCTGCAAAAAGGCACAAAGAAGGCTGTGGATGGTGTATTCTGTGCAAAAATGAGACAAAATGAGTCTTTCATTATTCTTATAATGTCCTTTTGCTTTAAACATCTAGTAAAACACAAAACATATCTTGGGATTTAATGTGCATTAGCAAGGACATTTTTAGGGAAGCTTGGAAGAATTGGTGAGATGCATCAAGAAGTGAAGTTGTAAGAAATATTCCTACTCTCATTTGCTTGGGAATTGGGATCGCCTATAATAAATCTACCTTTATGGATGATCCTTAACCCCTGACCTCATTGATGCTGAAATAAGAGTGATTCATGCATTGTTAATGTATATGGAAACAATTCAAAATCATAGGAACATCTCTAAAGAAGAAACAAACCACAAAATCCCATGGTCATATTTTGACGACGCTTCATCGGAGGATGGAATCTATGGGGAAAGGGGCTCATTCTATACCTTAATGATCATCGTGTTCTAAAATATAAAAATTGGGTTGGGCAGGGGCACATATAACTATGTTGAATTCTTATCCTTAGAATTTTTATTATGTCGGGCTTTGGAATATGATTGTCGATCTCTTCAAATGTTTGGGGATTCCTTAAATGTCATCAAATCAACTCATTTAATGAGTTTCAAAGATGCTACAATCACACACTATTGTCGATTTTTGAAGAATTTTTTAAAATCAAACATGTCTTTAACTTTATCGCGTGTTGTCACATCTACAGGGAAAGGAATTCTGTAGTAGATCAGTTATCCAAAAGAGACACTCACCAGATTTTTGGGGGACTAGCAAGTCTCAAAACATGTAAATGGGGCATAGCATAATTGCAGACATTAGTCTTTTATGCAAATCTAAAGCTCCAACTTTACTTTCTAACTCTTTTTGTTTCTACTCTCAACACCAATTTTTTATTTTTATTATCGTTATATATGTATGAGATCCTTAAGTGAATATTGATAGAAAGTTTATATTACATTATTTTTTTTGTATCTTTCAGACTATGAAACTAATCTATATTTTCTTCTCAGCCATTTTTTTTAACACAATTTCAAAAAAAAAACAAGCTTCAAGAATGCACCTCAATGCATCAGCAGATATAACCTTTTATTTATAATAGAAAGTTGTGATTGCTCTTTAGAAAAACAAAAAAAGAAAAAAAGAAAAAAAGAAAAAAAAAGGAAAAAAAAAAAGAAAAAAAAAGGGAAAAAAAAAAATTTGTTTTAATACCATTGAATGGCATTTTTTTAAAAAACAATAAGTTATTATATTCATCATTTTGATCATGGTATCATATGGACAATCATACTTATCTCCTTTTTATTTCCCATATGTAAACCAAATAGATTCATTTAAATAAACCATATATTTTGTGTTTAAATATGTCACTCGTTTTTTTAGTTTTTAAACTTGAGATTATTGAAATTTTGGTTAATACCTTTTTTCTTCATTCCATTGATTTTTTTAGTACATATTTGTCATACAAAACAATTTTATGATATAAGAATAAAATAATAACAAGTGTAATATGCATTGTTGTTTAGTAAATGTCTCTTATACAAAAAGTAATCAATAGTAAATGTTATTGTAATTGATCCGAATTAGATCATTATATTGGTTATCATCCATCTTGATACTTTTAGAGTAGGAAAAATGGAACATCTCTGAAACTTTTTATCAGAATTTTGAGGCATTAAATGATGTTTTTTTTATTGTAACCCTTTGTCAATTTAGTGCCATGCTTTTTTTTCCTATTCTAAATATAAACACCTTTCTAACAATGCAGAGTCTATATGCGAAAGTTATGCCACTCAAAAGTTGCTTTCCTATTTTCAACATCATACTTCCTATTTTCAACACCATAATTCCAGAGGATGCCACATCAACCCTCATTATTCATGGAAAATGGGCTAGCCAAGTGATTATGATTTAGAAGACTATATAAAAGTCTATTTTGTAAATTTGGTTAAGGGTTGAGGTAGTCAAACCTAACCACTAGTAGGCTATCAAGTTGTGTTATAATCAAGCCATTAGGAAGAAAATAGATTCCATTCTTTTGAGTGAATTTGTTCCATAACTGACCAAATTGATTAATTTTACAAATCCTTCTTTGAAAGTGACTTCAATTTTTTTGAATATAATGGAGTATTACGATAAGCACTAGGATAATCAACCTGAAAATAATGGTCGAGAGCTCTCCGAAAGTGTTGGTATATCATATATGAAAGCAAAAGGAGGTTAGCTTGAACAGTCAAAATTTCTTAAGCATCCTTATATCCTTTTTTAGTTAGAAAAATTGTCTCCTGTTTTTCATCAACAATATAATGTGTACTTTTCACGTCAGCGATTTTCTATGTATGTTTTATAGCCTTAGTAATATTGTCGTTAAGTATCTTTGTAATGCATAAGTCTAGGTGTCATACTTGTGGGATCATCAAAATCTAGGTGTTGTGGACTTCTTGAGTACAATGAAACTGTCTACAGATAGATGATCCCGCTTGTATGAAACTGAATCTATCGGTAAATGTAGGTCGTAATGACCCCAATAGCTCATTCTTCTTTTTGTTAATGACAAACTTCACTTGGTCATAATTCGGATCTCGAATCACATTCTTGGTGTTTTGTTAAAGCCCTTTGCTTACAACCCCTTACCCAACATAGCATATGTGACATTAAAAGGGATATATTTTTGTTGGGCATCTAATAGAGGAGTTCCCTGGCCTCCTCTAACTTGCCTTTCTTACAAAAAACTATCAATAATAGCATTGTATGTGACCACAATGGGGCAAATGTTTTTGTTAGGCATTTCATAGAAGGGCTTCCTAGCCTCTCACAACTTGCCTTTCTTGACCATCAATAAGCACTTTGGATGTAACAACACCAAAATAAGCACTTTGAGATCACTGTCTTGAGATTTCAGAGAAGATGAAAACCCTGAACTCAGAATTTTGAGATGCTCTATGGGATATTTTCTGGAGAGAGACTATACCCAAATTGTGTGCTTATTTGGAGAAAGACAAAAGAGAATTCAGGCACATTAACAATCAGTATCTTGATTTGTAGCAAGGGATTCATTTCAGGGAGACCTCTTGGCAGTCAGGCTTGTTTGGTCACATGAACTGCTGCTGTGAAACGCATCAAGATAGACTTGGTGATGCCTGTCTTGAAGAATCAGATAAACATGAGACCCAAGACGAAGAAGAAAAAAGAGGAGATAATGGTGCTCAGATCGAGATCAAGATTGATCAACCAAGCGGGAATTTAAGCAGGCTTGATAAGTGGGCGAAGGAAAAGAGATTTAAAAGACCCAGGTATGCACTCCAAATTAGTTTGCATGAACAATTTGTTTCAGTAACCAATAATGACGAAGAGGACTTGGCCCTGTGTTTTGTAATGCTTTCCAGTGGAGTAAACATTGCCCAAAACCCACAATTTCACGTTGGGGCTACAGATCCTGAAGCAGGTTCCCTCAAGCTTCCCAACATTGGTTCCCAGCTTCCCAAATCCATGAGCAAGAAGGTCAAATATAAGAAAATTAATGATGATGCTAGTCTTTATGATGATGATGATGAGGCTACGAAGGGAAAGTTCAAGTGCACCACCTGCAACAAGGTTTTTCATTGCTATCAGGCTTTGGGATGCCACAATGCTAGCCACATTAAATTCAAGGGCGGTTTTACACAAACATAGGATGAGAATGAGAGCTTAGAAGAAGACATAACTGACGAGCTCAGTACTAGATCTGGCTCTCAGCTGCCTGGAAATTTCCACAAGTCTCCTGCAAAGGAGAGGACTAAGGTTTATGGTGCCAAAGCCAAAGATGGAACGAGGACAATTGATTCTGCTGCTATTTCAGGTAAGAAGATTCCAAGGATCCATGAATGCTTAATCTGTAAAAAGGGTTTTGCTTCAGGTCAGGCTTTGGGTGGTCACAAGAGACGCCATTGGGGTAGCGGAGCTTTAGATACTATAATTACTAGTTATGGCAACAAGGAGACCCCTAAGCTGCAGCAGCTGCCTGCAAGAGTAGAACTATTGGACCTAAGCATGCCTGCCCCTTTTGATGATGATGGTGATGCTCGAGACCTCAATACTCTAGATGGTAATGCAATTGATTCTCATGGAACTTCCCATGCCCAAACCCACAACCCTCCTTCCTTGTTGTCTTCGTTGATGAGAAACCACCTGAGACAAGGATTGTTCTTGTAATCGCCTATAATAAATCTACCTTTATGGATGATCCTTAACCCCTGACCTCATTGATGCTGAAATAAGAGTGATTCATGCATTGTTACTGTATATGGAAACAATTCAAAATCATAGGAACATCTCTAAAGAAGAAACAAACCACAAAATCCCATGGTCATATTTTGACGACGCTTTATCGGAGGATGGAATCTATGGGGGAAGGGGCTCATTCTATACCTTAATGATCATCGTGTTCTAAAATATAAAAATTGGGTTGGGTAGGGGCACATATAACTATGTTGAATTCTTATCCTTAGAATTTTTATTATGTTGGGCTTTGGAATATGATTGTCGATCTCTTCAAATGTTTGGGGATTCCTTAAATGTCATCAAATCAACTCATTTAATGAGTTTCAAAGATGCTACAATCACACACTATTGTCGATTTTTGAAGAATTTTTTTAAATCAAACATGTCTTTAACTTTATCCTGAAGCAGGTTCCCTCAAGCTTCCCAACATTGGTTCCCAGCTTCCAAAATCCATGAGCAAGAAGGTCAAATATAAGAAAGTTAATGATGATGCTAGTCTTTATGATGATGATGATGAGGCTACGAAGGGAAAGTTCAAGTGCACCACCTGCAACAAGGTTTTTCATTGCTATCAGGCTTTGGGAGGCCACAATGCTAGCCACATTAAATTCAAGGGCGGTTTTACACAAACATAGGATGAGAACGAGAGCCTAGAAGAAGACATAGCTGACGAGCTCAATACTAGATCTGGCTCTCAGCTGCCTGGCAATTTCCACAAGTCTCCTGCAAAGGAGAGGACTAAGGTTTATGGTGCCAAAGCCAGAGATGGAACGAGGACAATTGATTCTGCTGCTATTTCAGGTAAGAAGATTCCAAGGATCCATGAATGCTTAATCTGTAAAAAGGGTTTTGCTTCAGGTCAGGCTTTGGGTGGTCACAAGAGACGCCATTGGGGTAGCGGAGCTTTAGATACTATAATTACTAGTTATGGCAACAAGGAGACCCCTAAGCTGCAGCTGCTGCCTGCAAGAGTAGAACTATTGGACCTAAGCATGCCTGCCCCTTTTGATGATGACGGTGATGCTCGAGACCTCAATACTCTAGATGGTAATGCAGTGGATTCTCATGGAACTTCCCATGCCCAAACCCACAACCCTCCTTCCTTGTTGTCTTCGTTGATGAGCAACCACCTGAGACAAGGATTGTTCTTGTACAATAGTGATGTTGATTTAAGTAAAGATGATGAAGCAAATAGTAAGGTAGAAAGGATATTAGATTTGGTAGAGGGAGCCATTCAAAATTCCCAGCGAGGGCACAATCATGGTTGCAATTGTAAGGCACACAATTCATTATCTACAATTGAATCATTTGTGTATACGTACACAATGAAATTTCTTTTTGTATAAGACCAATAATTGGTAAGTATAAGTATTACAACAACAATATCATGAAACTTTGAAAATATTTAACAAATAGGTTTATAACCTTGGGATTCAAATGAGTGACTGCATTGTGCAAGATAACTAAAACCAACTCAACTATCTCTTTGGTTTGTACCAAACATTGCGAACATGATTTCACCAATTCCCAACATCAATGAGAAAATTCCATTGTTAATTTGTAGTAATTTTACATTTTTGGATTAGTTAATTTAGTAGTTATTTTATGTTTTTGGATGAGTTAATTTTTTTAAATTTATTATATATTTTTAAGAATTAAATGTATGAAGATGTAGTTTTAATATATATATAAACAAAAGTGTAATTTTTTAAAATGAAGGTGTAAGGGGAATTAGGCCAATAGCATAGTCCTCCTGTTTCCCACATTTGCTTGGAATAGGAGTTGCTGTTATGAAAGCTGGAAGATGCTGGACTGCTAGATGAAAAAGGACCTCCACGTTTGCTTGGAATAGGAGTTGCTGTTATGAACGCTGGAAGATGTTGAACTGCTACATGAAAAAGGACCTCCTGCAATAACGTTTCTTTCAATTCTGTTGTTGAATTTATTTTGTAATAGATATTCCTTTACTCATGTTGTTCTTATTTGGTTAATGATCATGTAAAAATAAAAAGGAAGATATTCCTTTCATCACTAATTTTGAATTGCTTGTTTGTTGGTTGAAGAGTGAAAATATTTTTTTCCATAAGAAATATCTTTATATTCCATATGAGGAATATAAATGTTTTGGTGCTTGAGGGACTGCTCATACATTAAGGCTTGAAGCCATTACAAGAAATACTCATTATGAACTCAATACATCAAGTGCAGGGATTGAACCTGTTTGGGGGCTATAACAAGCGCTATAACAAGTTAACAACATTTAAGCCAACCACATGAGCTAAATCCGGTTGATGTGTGCGTATAAGTTACCAGATTTCAAATTTAAATTTGGATATGGATCCACCACTATTTTAAACATTAATAATTTGTTTTTACATTACATTAAGTCATTTTATGAACCATATCACTCTTAACATGTTACTTTTAAGATTACTTACTAATAACATGTATGTGGTTTATAAAGTTTACAATTAATTCAATTATGTACAATGGTAGTGGTTTATAAAAATCACTTTAATATATTTAAGAGCCTAATTAGAATTCCACAAAAACAATTGTTGAACTTCAGACTCTCTCAATCCCCTCTTAAGGTGATATGTGAGGAGATGCCAACCTGAAGGAAATATGCTACATGTCACTACCGGAATTTAAAAATGAAAAATTAGAAATGAAGTTTCTTCAAGAGTTTCATGATTTGATTTTCTCAATCAATGGTGTAGGCTTCTCTAAATCTATGGATCCCATTTTTGGTGCAGTCAATTTTATGGAAAGACCATGCAAAGTTCACAGCGTTTGCTTAACAAGTACTACCCAGTTGTATGAATTATACAGTTTGCAGCTTCATAATGACAATGGTTTGCAATGTCCATTGTGAACAAATAATGAGTAGAAATATTAAAAAGATTTGTGAATAATTAAGTAAATGAAATATCAAAATTGTATCTTATTTGGGACAAGCACAGTAGATTTGATACAAACTGCTCATTTTTAAATAAATTCAAAACATATTAAAAATATATATTTATATATAAAGAAAGATTTTTCAACATTTCTTTACAATATTTCTTATTGCACTGCACTAATGTGGCAGGTTTCACGAAAAATATGAATCAATGTTGGAGAAGAGTTACAATTGTGGAAGCATATATTTGTGTAAAAGTTAACCAATACCCAAATTGACAATACAATTGAGATTTTAATATATATATATATATAATTTAAGACTGTAAATGTTATTTGGTTTCCAATATTCATTATTTTTAGTTTTTAATATTTTTTTGACAAATACTTGTACTTTTTAATCATTCATAAAAATTCAACAATTCCAACTTTATAAGTCTATCGATCTCTTTTTGTACCTTTTAAGACAATTGCTGGTTTATATGATACTATAATATTCGTAAAGTTTCTTGACTCTTTCTTTAATTATGTGTAGAGTTTCATTATTCTTTAGTTTATATGAATTTATTTCCTATATTTTAAAACCGTTTTGAAAATAAGGTGCGATATTAAAAATTAAATATCTAAAAATTTGAAATAAAAGCATTTTATAAATTGCGTGATAAATAGTATTACACGTCATTTTACTGGAAAAACATCTCGTAAGTTGTGCGATAAATAATATTACACTTCATTTTCCTAGAAAAAGTCACCATGTTTTCCTAAAAATATAACAATAAATCCAAACATGTGTTTAGTATTTCTATTTGGAGATGATAAAATAAACTCATAACTAATGTTGTTATTGTAATCTTCTATAATTCCTTCCAAAATTTCCCATGAATTTTAGATTTCTACCAATGTAGAATCGTCATTTTGTAAAAGATTTCCCCGAGGCAAAAAGCTAAAGTCAATGTATGCATAGGAAGATTTTAAAATGTAGCATCGGGCAGTATGATGTATTGCGCTCAGCTCAAATGTGAAGGTGCTTCTGAAGTTCAAAAATGGCGTCCGCTGACATCTTGAGACAATGGGTTTCTTCCTCTGTCAAGTGGATGCTGGCAACGCCCAGTATCCCTCCTCTTCCCAGCTGAGCAGGCAGGCTCAGGAACACCTCCTCTTCGATACCGTGGAAATCCTTGGCCATCACCGAAACGGGATGAACCCTCCTCTGGTTTCGAATCACACTTTTCACCAAGTTAGCAGTTGAGTATCCTATAGCCCACGAAGTGTACCCCTTCAATTTGATAACCTCATAAGCGCTGTTCACCACGGCCTGGTGAATGGCTTCCAGATGTTCTTTCTCGTACGGAATTTCCTGCTTGTCGAGGAAGCTCAACACTGGGACGGCCCCCACGCTGATGCTCGACCACAGAGCCACCGAGCTGTCGCCATGCTCGCCTACGATGTACGCCTGCACTTCCTGAGCATTCACGTCCAGATGATCTGCGATCATGGAGCGAAAGCGAGAGGAATCGAGGTTGGTGCCGCTGCCCATCACTTTGTTCGACGGCAAACCAGAGAGCTTCCACGCGATGTATGTCAGTATGTCCACTGGGTTTGAGACGACGAGCAGGATGGTGTCGGGGCTGAATTTCCGGGGGAGATGAGATCCATGGCTAAACGACCTAAACGACAAACTTTCTGAATGATTTTCCGCTCGTAATCTTGGGGTGATCGGTGTGGATTTCATTTCAAATTTTGAAATTGCCCGGTTGGCTAGCCAAGTTTGAAATATACCGACTCCATTTACTGCATTAACTACGTACGTCAGAACAGTTAAGTCAGAATGGTCTGGCAGGACGTCGGAAAAGTTGAGTTAGATTGCGATGGCCTGAGGACGTCGGAAAGATAAAGCTATCGGATGTATGGGTCATATCGTTGAATCCACATGCGCTGTAAAATCAGGGTATGAAGTATGTATGTGAAGCAGCCACCATAGTACTCTTAAACCGCATTGAATAGCCAATCGCATCGGATTTATTGGTTGCCAGTAAGGACCATTGTATGTGACAGGCCAGGTCGGAAACTGTACTAATAATTGACCAAACCACGCTTGCCGGCACACATTTAGACGGAATACAGAGCGATACCATTATTGTTTTCTTTCCCATCAAAGAGTTGATTAGGTTTCTTGACCGGTCTGAGTACGTGACTTTATTGTTTGGAGGAGGAAAGAAAGAGGAGAGACCAGGTCGGTAACTGTACTAATAATTGACCAATCTACGCTTGCCGGCACACATTTAGACGGAATACAGAGCGATACCATTATTGTTGTCTTTCCCATGAAAGAGTTGAGTAGGTTTCTTGATTTTCATGTCAGAGTTTAGGTGTGTAATGTCCCATCCAAATAGCTGTTCTGTTAGCCCCGGTCTGAGTACGTGACTTCATTGTTTGGAGGAGAGAAAAGAAAGAGAAGAGACCAGAATGGTGAGAGGAAAAACCGAGATGAAGAGGATTGAGAACAGCGGCAGCAGGCAAGTTACGTTTACTAAGCGTAGGAATGGTTTGCTGAAGAAAGCTTACGAGCTCTCGGTGCACTGCGATGCGGAAATTGGACTTGTGGTTTTCTCTCCAAGAGGCAAGCTCCATGAATTCGCCAGTCCCAGGTATCTATGCTTTTGTATTTGCCGTAGAAATATGATAGGCTGTTATTTGTTTGATTGTCTGATCTGTTAATGGTCACAATAATATATAAGAATTATTGAAGAGTTTTGGGCATTAGTATTCTATCTGTCGACTGTGCAATGGTCTTGTTATTTTAGATTTGTGATGACTTGTTGCTGCCCTCCTAAGAAAAGTTTGGTAGTAGTGTTTAGTTACAACAGGTTGCTTTACGATACAGGTTAGTTCTTATTTGAGATTTTTGATGAAGGTTGCTTTCCTCTGAAGAAAAGTTTGATAGTAGTGTTTAGTTACAAGAAGTTGCTTTATCATACTGGTGAGTGCTTATTTTAGATTTTAGATGATTGCTTTTTTCCTCCCCAGAAAAGTTTGATAGTAGTGTTTAGTTACAACAGGTTGCTTTATGATATTGGTGAGTTCTTATTAGCACTTAGGTTAGGTTGTTGATGGGGTTGTAGGATTTTATTTTTATTTTTAATTTTTATATGTGGTTTATTGAATCTCAACTACATTTATTTATTATTCTGAGAAATAAAAAGTAGATTTTGAGGAATGGAAGTAGATGACATTTACTTACTGTTTGGAGAAGTTAAAATAAATAATAAATAAATATTACATAAGCAAACATGATTCGAGATAGACAACACTCACCTTCATGATGGGGATGGGGCTCAAGATGGCTAGCATTTATCACAATTGTTTTAAGTTCCATCTTTATATTATGTTGTATGGTACCTGATCTCATTAAATAATTTCAATGCGGGGCATAAAAATGTAATCGAGCAATATCAAATCACAGTGTGTTGAAATCCTTTGAGAGCTGGTTCATGTTGTTGTAACTGTGATTGGCTTAACTTTTACATAAAAGATCCACCACCCCACCGCAATGCGTACACCGGATATATGATCAGTTCAAATCATATTATGAGGGTGATTATGTTAGAAATTGTTCGTGGCAGGGAAGGAATTTCAAGTCAAGAACATTGGTCAAATTTGATGATTTTCGTAACTCAAATATCTTTTTTGATTAGGGAGTATTGATTTCTAAAAGAATATTGATTTTTGCAACTGTAGTACTCATTTTCATAATTTAAAAAAAAAAAATATTGATTGATAAGGAAATTTTTTTTTATTACATTTAATGAACAAATAAATCTATGACAAGCAATAAACTCAATCACTTCATCTTTCAAATCCCACGACAGATTATCACGTTGATACTGTACCTAGGTAAACCTGTATTTTAAAGGGGAAAAAATTAACATTTTTCAGTGTACAAGCAAATATAATGCATTAGACTTGAGCTCAATGACTTCATCTTTCAAATCCCACGAGGGCTGATCATATTGGTACTGTACTTGAGTAAATGTACATAAAAGACAAACATAAGAATTGGATGTTAAAAAAAAAAAAAAACCAACCTTTCAGTGTACAATCAATATTATGCATAAGCTGAGAGTTGACTAACTTCAGATGATAGATAACCAGGATGATTACAGCTACCACTCACGATGCTGGCCATTTCCACACAAAACATACAATTAGCGAATCCTACCCTTTGATGCAAGCAATTGTCAGACTGAAGATATACAATTTCCGGATGATGGTATGACATAGTACAAGCCATTATCAGATTAAGCATACTACGGTGCAGATGAACTCAGGCTTCGTCTACATCATGTTTACAGTCTGGTATCAAAGATAACCCCTATAAGATCCACACATTCTTGATTTTTTTTTTAAGAGATCTGTGTTCTCCTTTTCAACCTTTTTCTTTCTTAAAAGAGGATGGGGTTTTGGCCAGATCCAAGTTATTATGGAAAATGAAAAGAAGTGCTGGAAAGGTGAAAATATGCAGCATTTTCAAATAGTCCAAGTTCCCCATGCTAGGGAAAATAAAGAAGCTGAAGATGAGATCCAACCAGATAGAAATGAAATAAGACGAAAATAACACTGACAAGGTTCATTAAATCTTTCTTTGATTTCTTAACGATGGAAATTAAGTTTTTCCACAGGCAATTAAAGTTATGGAAAACAAAAAAAACTATAAAGGTAACGATGATACACAAGAGACAGGATGATTTTGACAATTTAAGCTACCCAAGGGACGTGCTGATTTTGCGAGATTAATCCAGTTCTCCATGTTGTGGGAAAAGAAGGATACATGGAAATGGAAAACATAAAAACTCGAAAATAAACGCTGGAAAGAAGGTAAATGATATCAAAATTACAAAATTACAATAAAAACTACAGCAAATACTCAGGCATAAACACTAGCAAAAGTGAGACAAAGCTCACACAACTTAATTAATTCATTTGCTCAATTACATCACAATTATATAGGAAACTCACAACTAATTCTGTCAACCAGTTCCTAACTAATTGAGTTCAACCACTCATAACTAATAGCTAATTCTATTTCTGCATTATTCTCACATCCTCCCTTAATGGAGAAATGGATTTTCTACAACACCTAACTGACTTCTAAAAGCTTCAAATTTGATTTTACCAAGGGGCTTAGTAAATATATCAGCCACATTATCCTTGGTGTTACAAAATATCAATCCAATTTCATTTGACTCAATTTTCTCACGTACAAAGTGGTACTGTAACTCAACATGTTTTGTTCTAGCATGGTAAACTGGATTATGTGCTAATTTGATAGCACTCTGATTATCACAATTGATACATGTTGCACCACTTTGCGCTTCTTCAAGATCTGCAAGAATTCTCCGCAACCAAATAGCTTCACAGGTGGCATTGGTCAAAGCTTTGTACTCTGATTCTGTTGATGATAAAGAAACAGTTGGCTGTTTCTTACTACTCCAAGCTACGACCCCTGATCCAATATGAATTGCATAGCCAGAGGTAGATCGTCTGTCATCTGGATTTCCTGCCCAATCTGAATCAGAAAAACCTGTTAGTACAACATCAGATTCATCAGTATACATAATACCAAGATTCACTGTTCCCTTTAAGTATCGGAGAACTTTCTTTGCAGCATTCCAGTGATTTCCTGAAGGATTAGCCATGAATTGACTAAGGATACTGACTGAGTATGCAATGTCTGGTCTGGTAGTGGTGAGATAGTTCAAACTTCCCACTAACTGACGATATAATGTTACATCTGCCTCTTTCGATCCATCTTCTTTGTACAACTTTGCATTCTATTCTAAGGGAGTTGACATAGCTTTGCAATCTGTCATATTGAACTTTTTAAGAATCTCCTTTGTATATTTGCTTTGAGTGATCAAAGTTTTACCAGGTTCTCTCCATACCTCAATTCCTAAGCAGTAATGCATTTCACCCAAATGTTTCATTTCAAATTCCTGTGACAACTGAACTTTAATTTCTTCAATTAACTTGTGAGCACTGCCTGTTATAATGAGATCATCCACATACAAAGATATTAAAGCAACATTTCCTTTTTCATCTTTCTTAACATACAAGTTAGGATCATTTTAGCTTTTCACAAATCCATTCTGAAGAAAGAAGGTATCAATCTTTACATACCATGATCTTGGTGCCTGTTTCAAACCATACAATGCCTTTCTTAACCTGCAAACTAGATGCTCCTGTCCCTGTTTGACAAACCCTTCAGGTTGAACCAAATAAACTTCTTCCTTTAAATCGCCATTTAGAAACGCAGATTTAACATCCAATTGATGTATATTCCAATTATGTTTTGTGGCTAAGGCAATCAGTAATCTAATTGTATTCAACTTAGCTACTGGTGCAAAAGTGTCTTCATAATCAATTCCCTCCTTTTGAGCATATCCTTTTGTTACTAATCTTGCCTTAAATTTATCAATTGTACCATCTGCTTTAAATTTTGTTTTGTACAACCATTTGCTTCCAATTGGAACTTTATTTTCAGGAAGTTCCACTAATTCCCATGTTTGATTTTTCATAATAGAAGCATACTCATCATTCATAGCATTAATCCATGGTTCATGTTGTTTAGCCTGCTCATAATTAATTGGTTCTTCAACATTCATTATATTAGACATTAAGGCATAGTCTCTATACCTTGCAGGAAGCCGAGTCTGTCGAGACGACCTTCTTGGTGCTTCAATGCCTGTGGGTGTTCCATCCATGACTCGTCAGCTTTGAGGTGAATCACCCCCTTGTGATGACTCACTGCTGCTAGATGTGCTCATACTGCTACTCTCATCCTGATCCTGTACCTGTACCTGGACCTGTTCCTGTTCCTGCTTAATCAAAGTATCAAGTTTGATATGTGCATCATTAGATATATGCCATGTATCATTCTTTGTATTACTTTTATCAGTCTGCTCATGAAACAATACATCACGACTTGCAAATAGTTTATGGGAACTTAGATCAAACAATTTATAGGCTTTCTGATCCGTACAATATCCAATGAAAATACACTTGATGGACTTGGCATCAAGTTTTCTTCTATTAGCTTTAGGAATATGAGCAAAAGCAGTACATCCAAAGACTTTGAAATGACTCACATCAGGTTTATAACCATGAAGAACCTCAAAAGGAGTTTGAAAAACTAATTGCTTAGTGGGACATCGATTCTTTAGATAAACAGCAGTGTTAATGGCTTCTGCCCAGAAACCATTAGAGATGTTCTTACCTTGCAGCATACTACGAGCAGATTCTACCAAGGTTCTATTCCATCGCTCAGCAACACCATTTTGCTGAGGGGTATGTGGCACTGTCAACTGTTGTTGAATTCCATTAGATTTACAATAGGTGTTAAATGCTTTTGATTTATATTCACACCCTTGATCAGATATGAGTATTTTAATGCACTTTCCTGTTTGTTTTTCAACCATATTTCGAAACTCTTTAAAATACTCAAATATGTCACTTTTCCTTCTAATGAAATAGACCCAGGTATACCTAGATCTATCGTCAATAAAAATAACAAAGTATGAAGCACCACCAAGAGACCTAGTTTGCATAGGGCCACATACATTAGTGTGAATTAATTCAAGTATATCATACTTTCGTTTCTCAGTATGAACAGGAAACTCTTCTCTATGCTGCTTACCAAGTGCACAAGCTTCACATGGTAAATGTTCACACTTCATAACAGGAAGACCTTCAACCATTGATTTCCTTTGTAACAACGATAAATCATTGTAATTTAGGTGCCCATACCTGTGATGCCATAATTCTGTTGTCGATGTCTCTTGGGATGTCAATGCAACATGGTGCTTCACTGTCACATCCAATCTGTATAATCCTCCAACCCTGGTACCTGTAGAAACAACCCTGTAGTGGTCCTAAACATATTTCACTATACACCCCAATTTACCAAATTCTACTTTTAAATGATTATCAGTGATAGTGGAAACAAATAGCAAATTCTTTTTGAGAGCAGGTACATACATCACATTATGAATCTGTCTCATTTGTCCATTAGGTAAGTACACATTTATTATGCCATAGCCTTGAACTTTAAGTGACCTATCATCTCCTAGGTAAATGTGTGTACCATCAGATTTCTCATAATATTTATCATACCATTCTTTATTACAAGTCATGTGTGCTGATGCACCAGAATCTATAAACCAAACATTCTCATCATCAGTTTCAGCAGACAATGCAGCATCAGAAAGAAATAACTTAAGATTTTTAAATCCATCATTCACTGAGGTGTCTCTATTTATGTAATTTCCATTATGCCTGCTATGTCTTTGATTTGATTCATTATTCTTTCTCCTATAGCAATCTTTAGCCAGATGTCCAGGTTTTCCACAATAATCACATTCGATGTTCCTTTTAACATAAGAAGCAAGAGGTGCCATACCTTTTTGCTTTGCTTGAAAACGGCCTTTGTTCCTATCCCATGGTCTCCCTCGGAAGGGTCTTTTGCCTCTTGCAGTCAAAGCCAAATCAGAACCATTTGACTCCAGGTCAAAATTTTTCATGCGCTCTTCTTCTTGAAGAAGAATTCCAGCCAATTCTTCAAATGTAGGAGGTGTCGGTCTAGCTGAGAGAGCTGAAATAAAGACTTTATAGTCTGGGACTAACCCCTTTAAAGCAACAGTTACCAAGTCTGTACTAGAAATCTTTTCACCAATATCACCAAGCTTATCACTGAAATCTTTAATTCGGGAAATAAAGTTGCTAATGCTTTCATTGGCATCCATTTTGATAGATAGCAGCTTTGTTTTTAAAAATAAAATACGGTTTGCATTAGTAGTCTCATACAAACCTTTGAGAGTGTCCCATGTCACCTTTGAAGTTTCATAGTCCCGAATGTGAGGAATAATATTGTCCTTCACTGACATGCGTAGCAGCACCCTTGCTTTCATTTCACGCTTCTGTTCAACTGCTCACAACTAATTCTGTTCAACTGCTCAATTCAAAAGTGTATACGTTGATTTTGAACATAATGGTGGTGCAAGGTGTGCACTGTAAAAGGAGTAAAGAATCCACAAAGCTACAAGTCCTACATTTTTTGGTTGCGTTAGTGATCCTTACAACTATTGAACTCTGAAAGGCACCGTGTTTAAGTATTATAATGAAAAAAATTAAAGTTACATATTTCTATAATATTATATAAAAATATATATATTTTTGAAATAAGTGATATATTATATATAATATATAATTATTATATATTATATATATATATATATATATATATATATTATATATATTAATAATAATAAATATATATAAATAAGTTGAAAATATATATTATTTCAAATTATATATAGATATAGTTTGAGTTATATGTTTGACTATTTTTAATGTTGGATGAAAAGGTGATTGACTCATCAATCTAATGTTATCAATAGAATTGTGGGAAGCTCTGTCAAACTTGAACACTAATAATGTAATTCTTCTAAAATGGTTCTTATTTCAACGATTCTCCTAGAATTTAGAACTTTATAGAAGTAAACCCACACAAATATATACTTAATTGTATTTTAAATTGTTTTTCGCAAGTTTTATCTTTGATTGATCTTAAGCTGAAGGCATTTTTCACTACGGACTTTGGATGTCCAAACAGTATACACTGCAGCCCATGAGTGAGCTTAATTTTCCTCGTCCTCGTGCCTATCCAAAATTTACTTGTGGCTGGTTTTCACTTCACTCAAAATCATACCTAAGCAATAGTGTTTGCATTTGGTGTCGTTGATCTTTCTTTTAATGGAGACGTAGTGTGGGGTTGACCAACTCCGGACTTCACCGACTGACTGATGACTGTTGATAAGAGTAAGCGACATGGATGTTGCAGCTGTGGCGATTCAGTTGAAGAGAAAAGGAATACTATTGTCGCAATCCCAAACATATTTTTTCAGTTGTTGCTCCCCTTTACAATTCAAATTATGATTCCGTCGAATTCTCTTGTCAATTTTTGCAGGTAATCCATGAACTTGGTTGTTGATTGGGCTATCAACAACCATATTCCTATCATAATGTCCTAGTTGGTCTCCATCTAGGCTCCCATATCTCCACTAAATTCTTGAGTACTTCTTGTCCTTTGACCCGAAATCATACCTGAGCAACACAAGTATAATAGCCTCTACTTGGACTGTTCTTTCAGAGGACCTTCGTGGTTTATCAGGTTTAGTTTTGACCGATCCATAATAGACTTATAAAGAAGCTGAGATGTTTGAAGCTTTTCTACTAGGATCATATCAGTTGAAGAATTGTATCAATGCAGGTGATGTGGGAACAATGGGTGTCATTCCGGATTGTTGGGGGATTTTTCTCGTAAAATCTCAAAAACAGAACATAAACTACACACACAGACAATGTTCTTTTTTCACTCCATGATCTTAACACAAGGAAGCTTTAAAAAATATTTCTAATAACAGAGTATTACACACTCATAAAAGACTTTGTATTCATTAAAATAAAATTCTTGATACAAGATTCATCCTCTTTCACTCAGAGGGATTCACCAAAAAAGTTCACATGAGATTTAACACTGATGTGTGTAAAAATCTCATTTTTTTTCTTTTACTACTGTAAAAACATATTTTTACTTATACTGCAAAAAAAAACTTTTCCCTGCTCCCTTGTTCTCTCTACTCACACTTCATTGCATTCATTTCACATTACACATTTTTTTAACAACAAAAAACATATCATATATGTTTCATATGTATGAAAAAAAAACACTACCAAAGCAAACATTATTATTTTTTTTACGTGCAGTAAACAAAAAAAAAAACTTAAAGGCTTCTACCAACTATCTACGTCCACGAGGAATTCATTAAATGCCTTAATGAAGGATTGGCTGTCAACTAAAACTTTGTTTTACTCCACGCAATCTCCATGCCCTGCAGAGCGTACTTGAAAGTTTATCAGTAACTATTTATAATGTTGTCGGGTCGCAACATAACTCATAGTAAGGCCTGGCCATTTGGATTCACCGATAGCGATATCGGCGATCGCTCATCGCAAACAAAAATGAATCTTTGTAATTCCTCCACTGTGATTCCCCCGATGCGATAATACTGTGGACCCGATAATATATTAAAAAAAATTAATACCATCGTCGTGTCCGGCCCATTGGCGATTGCTCATTTATAAAAAGGTCATGCTCCACTTGAAATGCCGATAGCGATACGCTGATGCGATATCGGTGATCTCTCGTCGGCGATAATTCCTTGTTGCTGCACGGGTCAACCGATGCGCAGTTGAAATTACATTTTCAACACTCCCCTTTAATTTCAACTGTTGGGCATTCAACCATACCTAAACATTTCCTCAAAAATTCAAAGCTTTTCTGATCCAATGGCTTTGTCAAAATGTCTGCTACCTGTTCCTGAGTCTTGCAATGTTGTAAAATGATTTCTCCATTATTCACCAATTCTCTGATGTAATGAAACCTTGTGTCGATGTGTTTCGTTCTCTTATGAAACACTGAATTCTTGGATAGGGCAATGGCTGAGCTATTGTCACAAAAAATCACTGTTGCTTTTGCCTACTCTTGGCCTAAGCTCCTCAACATCCTCTCATCCAAACTTCTTGACAAGCTGTTGTTGTAGCTGCCACATATTCTGCCTCTGCTGTAGACAACGCTACAATGGACTGCTTCTTAGAAGCCCATGAAATGGCTCCTGAACCCATGTGAAAAACATAACCGGAAGTGCTTTTCTGATCATCTCCACTTCTAGCCAAATCACTATCGGTGTAACCAACTAAATCTGAACTTTCTGAAAAAGTATATAAAATGCCAAATCTTTCAGTGCCTTTGACATACCTCAGAATTCTTTTCGCTGCTTGCCAATGTGCTTCCTTTGGCCTCTCCATGAATCTAGAAATTAAACTAACAGCAAACATTATATCTGGCCTAGTTGCTGTTAAATACATGAGGCTCCCAACTATGCTCTTATATAAGCTAGGATCAAAATCCTTGCTCCTGTCCTCTTTGTTGAGTTTTAATCCCATTACCATGGGAGTGATCGTTGCCTTGCACTCTTGCATATTAAATCTGTCCAATACTTCATTTACATATCTCGCTTGAGAGATAAAAATTCCATTTTCATTTTGATCTGCTTCTATTCCTAAGAAGTATCTCAGCAAACCCATGCCAGTCATTTCAAATTCTTCTTTCATGACTGATTTGAAATTTTTAATGAGGTAGTCATCATTACCTATAAAAATCACATCATCAACATATAACACAACAATTAAAATATTACCATCCTTTTCTTTGATGTAGACGGTGGGTTCTCCCTCACATTTGTCAAACTCATTTTCCAGTAGATAGAAATATATCCTACTGTACCACGCTCTTGGCGCTTGCTTCAGCCCATAAAGAGCTTTCTTCAATCTGCATACTTTGTGTTCTTGGCCTTTTTTCTTATAGCCTAGAGGCTGTTCAATATAGACCTCCTCATTTAACACTCCATTTAGGAATGCTGACTTCACGTCCATTTGGTAAACTTTCCGCTTGTTTTGTGATGCTATGGACAACACTGCTCTCACGGTTTCCATTTTTGCAACCGGTGCGAAAGTTTCCTCATAGTCTCTCCCATACTGCTGCTTGTACCCTTTGACAACCAGCCTTGCCTTGTGTCTTTCAATTTTGCCTTCAACATTGCACTTGGTCTTATAGACCCATTTAACTCCAATGACATCCTTACCTTTTGGTAACTCAACCAAATCCCATGTCTTGTTTCTTTCTATGGCATTCATTTCCTCATCCATAGCTTCTCTCCATTTCTTATCTTTAATTGCTTCTTCGAAATGAATAGGGTCATCAACATGACAATACAGGGCAAATAAGGAATTCATTCCTTCATCATAAATTTCACTTAAGTTTCTAAACTTTTTACCTCTTTCATTTGGTGTACAAGTGCTTGAAGATGCACTTGAACTTCCACTTTGTGGTGTGCTTGGATAAGCACTTTCATTTCTCCTCAAGGGTGTCACTTGCTGTCCTTTTGTTGGCGCTGTTGTTTGGGGATGCATTTCAGCCATCTCATCATCATCTTCATCATGAGACAAACAATTTTTAACATTCACTGTTTTCTCTATGCTTCCATCCCAAGCTTCCTCCTCAATAAATTGAACATCTCTTCTCACAATAAACTTCTTGGTAGATGGGATATACAACCTGTAAGCTTTGGATTCTTCACTGTATCCAATGAAAAGACATTTCTCCCCTTTGCTGTCCAACTTCCTCCTTAGCTGATCTGGAATGTGTGTATAAGCCACACATCCAAAAACTTTCATGTGGGTGACTCCTTGCTTTTTTCCACTCCATGCTTCTTCTGGCACTCTATTCGTCAATGCTTTTGTAGGACACCTATTCAAAATATACATTGCACAAGTTACAGCTTCAGCCCAATAATCATTTGGCAAATGCTTTGCCTTCAACATGCTCCTTGCCATATCCATGGTGGTCCTATTCCTCCTTTCAGCAACTCCATTTTGCTGTGGGGTGTACCTTGTTGTAAATTGCTTGTGTATTCCATTTTCTCTGCAAAACCGTAGGAATTCTTTGGAGATATACTCACCTCCTCTGTCAGTTCTCAAAACTTTGATATGCAGCCCGCTTTGATTTTCCACAAGTGCTTTGAAATTTCAAAATTTTTCAAACACTTCATTTTTTTTCTTTAGAAAATAAACGCAAGTTTTTCTAGTAAAATCATCAATGAATGTTAGAAAATATTCGTTGCCTGCTAGTGATGGAGTTTGCATTGGTCCACATAAATCTGAGTGGACAATCTCTAAGGGTGCCTTTGCCCTTATGCTTTTCCCTGATGGAAAACTTTCTCTATGTTACTTCCCCAATATGCAACCTTCACAAAGGTTGTCCGATTTCTATATCAATGGTAATCCTCTTACCATCACTTTTCTTCTCAACAAATTAAGACCTCCAAAGTTGAGATGTCCAAATCTCAAGTGCCACAACCAATTTTCGTCCTTTGGCACACTTTGGAAAGCCTCTTGGGTGACTGCTACAATTACTTCATTGTTTTTCAAGTCTGCTCTTATTCTGAGAGGAAACATCCTGTTCCTCGTCATTTTTACTTCAGCAATGCATCTTTTGTTGGGTGCTATATCCATGATGGTGCATACATCATTCTTAAAGAAAACATTGTACCCCTTATGGACAAGCTGTCCAATACTCAAGAGGTTACATCTCATTCCAGGGACATAGTAGACATCTGCTATGGTTTTCCTTTCACCCTTTTTTGTAAATATTTTTATTTCTCCTTTTCCCATAACAGA
>APFE030093240.1:0-14971 GCA_000404065.3 Pinus taeda | reverse complement strand
AATTAAAATAAATAATCATCAGCCGACATTCTCCTAAAAATTTACTATCCGCATGATTATTTATTCCCTTCTAATCTGCTCTTCTTGCATCATCATTCAAAAGTCCTGAAGATGGATCCCAGTTGGGATTCGAAATGTTGGCATGAAAAAGTCCAAACTGTGGATTCTCCGGCAACCAATTCAATAGGATTACATATTTTTGAGTGGGGTGGTGATGGGATTGGGCATGAAGATATCTATCGATATGGGTCTTTTTTTGATAGATTTGATGAGATAGGAAATCATCTAAGAGCTTAGAGATAATAACGCCAAGGAAGGGAAGAGAATTATTATTTTCCAATTCCATGGTGAATTTTATATTGAAGGAGATTTGATTAATATGATCTAGGAAAGAGTATAATGCAGGGATGACGTCGTGCTAGATTACGAAGGTGTCATCTACAAATCAATGCCAACACTTTGGTTTTAAATGAAAGCTATATAGGGCTCGAGATTTGAAATGTTCCATAAAGATGTTGACAACTATTTGGGATGTGGTGGATCCCATGTAGTGTCTTTGGTTTGTTTGTAACAAACACCCTTAGAGGTGAAGAAATGTAAAGTAGAAACATATATTGATAAGGTTTAAGGTTTTAGAATTAACCAGAATAACAGAGTTCGAAAGCCTCAGGCAAAAAGGTTTTGGTGAAAAAATGAAAGCTTACCATAATATCATAGTCACATTTTAACATATTTTTTTTTTTATTATAAATGTACATTTTATTCAAAAATATTAAATATATTATAATATGTATATTTTATATTTATTCACACCCTCAATTTACAAATAATTTATATCATTTACATAACATAATTTTTTTGATTTTTTTTTTTTCATCATAAATTTTGTTATTTCCCACCCTATATATTATAAGTTTAGTTTATTATTCACGCGTATAAAAATTCATAAATATTTAAGATCATTTATACGTTTATCATGGGTGGAATGGTGGAATGAGCAATGCATATATATTAACAAAGGGATTACAATGTATTCTTACACAAAAGGATTATAAACGGGTTTTTAAAGCAGTAAGTTTTTTAATTATTTGATAATTTATGTTATATATTTAATTTTTTATATTAGATGACATAAAAATTACATTTTAAAAAAATTGATTCTCATAGATCTAGGTTTAACATATTTGGAGAATTATTGTAAGTTTTATTTTACAATTAGAGAATGTAGACGAGTAGCAATGTATCAAGCTTTTTGTCATGTGAGGTATGTAATTAATATGTGAATAAAATATTACATTTTGTTTTCGATCAGAGGTATGTAATTAATATGTGAATAAAATATTACATTTTGTTTTCGATCAGAGGTATGTAATTAATATGTGAATAAAATATTACATTTTGTTTTCGATCAGAATTAAAATTTTCTATAGGAAATTATATCTAGGTTGATAATTTGTAGAAAAATTAAAGAAATTAATAAATAAGGAGATGAGCATGAAATATATGATGATTTAGAGGGATCCATCTCAATAGGGTCATTAATTTATTTTTTTAAGTTTCTTGGAGGTGGAGGAACATGTCAAGTTTCAATGCATCTCATTTTTTGAACTAAGTTTTCATTCTACAACTATAGCTCATCCAACATGTGATTAATTTGATCTTTGGTGTTATCACAATGAAGAAGCACTTTTCTTAGTAGCGTTTTCATTTTCCTACATAAATATATGGTGTATATATACTAATTATACATTCCTATAGTGCGCCTTATATGCGGGATCAAAGTTGCAACCCTTTTCTATAATGTTAGAATACGAAAGACAACCCCTCTCTCCCACCACTTCATGTTGGACATCTTGGAGCTCATGTTGGATTTCCATTGGAAATCGTGAATGTAATTGTGTAGTTTAAGACTCCACCCTGAGTTGGGCATGTGAACCACCACTTACTTCGTAATAGCCTACTCCTCTTCTACAACAACCCCTTTCTCTTGTCACAACTAATGCGGGGAGTGAATGTTGTAATAAGGATGAGATTACTCTAAAACAGGGAAAGCATAAATTTCTCTAAGGACAAAGAAATATGGTGAAGGAGAATGCCAACATGTAAAACAAACCAACTATAGTTGCAATTTTGTCATGTGTTAGATGAGAAGATGGGAATGCAGAGAATCTAGGGCCTAAAAATAATCACACATAACTTGAATTCTTGGACGAGGAAAAAAATACTTGAACCACACAATAGATCGAGAGTTTGGTGACCTTTTTGCAGGGAAATCCTTTTTTATTCATAACAACAAATGAAAATAGAAAGTCACCATGAGCATGATAAAAAATAATAAACACACCTAAATCATGAAACAAACTAAGACATAAGTGTTTCATCCCTCGCCTATGGGGAGGTAGGCATTGTGTTTATGAGTCAACATGTAGAAAATTTCTACAAATCCAGCTCTGATATTATGTAGAAAATCTATGTAGGTTAACTCGATAATGCAATATAAATCAAAGCAGAATACTATAACCTACTTCTACTATTAATTTGCGAAAGCTTAAAGATCGAGCTGAATAATATAACCAAAAGAAGAAAAATCAATGGTACAACACACATGAAAATACTTTGGGGAAAACCTCAGCTAAAAACCCCACAATATTGTATATCATACATAGTGGAAAGACATAGGAATTATACAAAGCCTTAGCTCTCAGAGCTAGCCAGTTCTCAGTACAATCCTCACAGATGCTCACATGCAATCTCGGATTCTCTCCAGCCTTCCTCTCTGCCCTCCAAGATCCTGTTTCCTTGTGATGTTCCTTGTGGATGATTCCCTGTTACCAAGTGGAAAACCCATCCTTCAAAACTGTGCAATCCTCAAGGATAAATCCTTGATTGCATGCATGAGTTTTCTCCATGAGAAAACACATGCAACTGAATAGCTACAAATCCTGACTTTAATCTCAACGAATGGGTCTTTTCAGAATAGACATGCTGAGTTTCTGATGAGGGACATCTTCAGTTAAACTAGAATGCACATAGTTGATGCATGCATTGCATCAACTGACTGTTAACTCACTATTATTCCTGAAACAATGAACTAAGTGAACTGGACTTAAACTCATTTAAACAAGTAACTTTACAACTCAAATTACAACTCAATTTATCTCCTTAATATTAAAAAGAATAAACTTATGCTGACTTCATAAGACTTCTAACTTGAATTCTCCAACTATTAATTTAAAAATTAATTAATTATTTTCAACAGTAGCTATTAAGACTATTCAGATCTAAGTCACAATTTAATTGAGGGACAAATTAAATTGGAATATTCTTGTTGCCATATTTCAACACAACATCATTGAATCCTTCATAGATATGGATTGCATTTCACTCAAGGGAGGGATGGCGTGACATGTTCCCCTCCCACCCCAATTCATCCTAAGTGTAATGACTTTCGTGACTCCATGTCACCTGTCCCCTCTCTTCTCTCCCCATAAAGTAATCTTGTATTATTTTCTATTCTAAAGCTAAATTTTCATTTTTTTTAATGTAATATTTTTTTTTAAAACTTAACGTTACCTTATGCTAAGTGCACACATTTTCCCCATATAAGCTATAAGAAGCTTTGAAGAAAAACAATAATTTCATTTATTTATTATATTACTATGTTGAAATTTATTTATTACAACTTAAGATGAAGAAGATGTGTAATTCCTTGTATGTTTAGTATGTATTCAACATGTATCATTAAAATAGAAAATAACAACACAAAAGCATTTCAATATTTGCCATAAATAAAATATTTCAATGTCTATCTTAAGTATAGTAATTTTATATTAAAAAAAAAGCGATATTTCTTATTATGATGATAAAGACTTTTTATATCTTAGAAAAATGTATAATTTCTTTACTACTTAACATAAAATTGACAAATAACATTTAAAAAAAATTAACAATAAAAAATACTTCATATTCACATTAATACAATATTTTATATACAACGTTTTATATAGTAAATAAATAATCCAAATAAAAATGATAATTAAAACCATTTTTAATATTTAAAATATTATCTACCGTTATTATAAAAAAAATTTCAATATGATATTATTAATTATAGATACTTAATTAAATTAATATTTTAAAAATTATAAAAATTATAAAAATATTTACAACTTAAAATTCAAACTTTTTTCTATGTGTAAACCTACCTATATAACACGATATTTCAGTAGTCGATAGTCACTCTAAAAGTTTTAGTTTTATAATCGAAGATGCTCATACCTTATGTCATGTAGCAATGCTAGAATGATGTTACAATAGTTGGCATTCGTAGTGAGGGATTCCCTATTTAAAATAATCATGCCTTATGTCAGAAATTTCAATCAGATTAGAGCTTATAAAATTAGTTATAAATATCTTCATAAGTTTTAAAAAAAATCAACGGAATTAAGCATTATGTCTTTTCCATGGTTACCTTTTATTTTAGATTACATTGGAATGTCAACATTTAATCAAATCACGATTATGTTAATTAATTAAGATGGGCTTCATTTCTTAAAGCAGCTTTGGATGTGAACGCTCGAGAAAATCATGATTCAAATTATGTCTTTTCCATGGTTACCTTTTATTTTAGATTACATTGGAATGTCTAACATTTAATCAGATCACGATTATGTTAATTAATTAAGATAGCTGCTTTTCTTAAAGCAGTTATGGATGTGAACGCTCGAGAAAATCATGATTCAAATTAATTAATATGGTCTCATTAGCCAACTTAGGTTGAGTATTATAAATTTATGTTTAAGACTAATTATAATAGTGTATAATAGTGTTTAATATTAATTATGAATATTATAAATTTATGTTTAAAATTAATTATAATAGTGTTTAATATTAATTATATTAGGTTAGATTTATTTTAATTTTAGATCTACTAAGTATTAAGAGATTTAATTTCTTTTTACTAAGAAAGGTTTGTAATCAAGAGATTCATTGTTTTTTGGTAGATCGCATTACAATGATCTGACTAGTTTATTTCTCCTTTAAATAGGCTATGCCAGAACATTTATTTTTTTTATTATTTCATTTATAGAGTTATTTTAATTTTATTTTTGACCCGTTAAAACGTTCACATTACCTATATATTTTTTTTTTATTTTTTTATTTTTTTTATATATTTGACTTAGTCAAAAGTTACTATACATTACATCTCTCCCTATAAATATATTAATATATATATAACTTTGAGGTTAGTTCAATTGGTCAAATCTTGTTATTAAAGCACTTTGTTATTGACAGGCTATAGAGGCTATAGGTTCAGTTCTCTTGATACTCTGATGAGTTAGGCTCAATGATTAAGTCAATAGGAAGTGATCCCTTTGGATGAATAACCACATAATAATATTAACAATAATAATAATTATTGTCCAATTTTAAGGTCATGACCAAGCCAGACACCAAATTAGTGTATGAGGCTCCCTTGTTTGTGAGACAAATAACCCACCTCTATGCAGCAATTTGATTGCTAAGTCTACAAAGATATACATACTCTACCCCCTCTTGTTTTGAACTTGTGACCTCTTAAGAAGAAACATGTGCCCTTAACATTTAGACCCTCAAACTATATATGTGAAATACCGCCTAAAATTACTCATTAAATTTTAAATTTAGACTCAACACATCTTTTCCCATATAAAAATAAATTCATTACAATTTCATTAAACAAACTAAGAAAATAAGAGCGACTACACAATCGTAATAGATTAAAGACCAATCTCACAATTTTAGTTTAACACTTGAATAATAATTAATATATATATATAATATTATATATAGATATAGATATAGATATAAACCATATAATCTACTTAGGAAATGCCACCTAAAATTACTCATTAATGGTCAATGCTCACTTTCACTTTAGTTTTAAAATTATTGATTAATGGTCAATGCTCACTTTAGTTTTAAATTTGGACTCGGCACATCTTTTTCCATGTAAAAGTAAGTTCATTAGCAATTTTATTAGATCTAGAAAACAGAACTCACAATCTCATTAGAGTTCAAAACCATCTCCGCAATCTTATTGCATTTAAAGCCATTTCCTTAGGGTGCGGTGTAAATATTCTTAATGGATCATATAACTATGAAAGTTGAAGCAATCTTCATTGCCAGTAAGCCAAAGTTGACAGCCATACCTACGTAAATATTTAAATAACTTAATAATGAGTGGGTGGGCATCCATCCGTGGCAGGGAAATGTGATCTATGATTGTAAACTTAATGGAACTATGTTAATGCCATGTAATTTAAATGACCCGATACCTGGTTGAAACAAAAATTGTAAATCAGAAACAAATGCTGCAACCACAGTGACTTCTCAACAAAGTATGAACCAGGTCAAGGATTGATCAGATCTGAAAATATGCATTATGAGCTCACTGATTATTGATAACCTGGTTCAAATTTAATATACATTTTATTTATATAATATTTTAAAGTAACTATTAACTCAAACTCAAACACTATATTGATATATGAATTTTTTTGTTTGTAGATCTATTTCCCCTTAGTAATTTGACTACTAAATCTACAAAACATACATATTCTATCCTTCATCCTTCTGATTTTAAACATGTAATTAAAAAAGAGAAAACACCTCTTACTAATCATTAAACCCACTCAAAACAAAAAAATATCTCGAACTCTGAAAACGGAATTAATATCTCAAATATAGCATTAAAAAACAAGAACGAGGATCATCTAACTGATCTTCAAGGACCGATACAGATTATCATTTGTGAATTGATAGTTCTTCAACAGCCTTCTGACTGAGTGCACGGTACTGGATATTTTCTTGACCAGAGAGATCACAATGGCCGCTTTCACCTGTCCTCTCTTGGGGAGAGGACGCCTGATGCCTCCACCTTTGCTTGTGCACCGAGCCACACACAAGCTGCTTCTACTTTGTGAACCATCATTACTAATGCCCATATTGCTCTCTACAACTACAAACCTAAAGCAGGAAAATTTGATGAAAAGAGCAGGACGAAATCAGTTCAATGGTCATTGCACACCTTAAGGGCAGCCAGGGTTTTATAAGAAAAAAAAGCAGATTCTTCTACCTAGAATTTGAAGCTCCTCGGTGGACATGTATTGTTATTAAAATGGCCCTATTTGCCATGTTGCAGACATGCCAGCCTGTGGAATCCTTCCGTCATGCTACTGCCAACTCAATGGTTTACATTATCATTCGATTGATCCATGTGGACATTGTCGGCTACTGTGACTATGGGACAAATTAGTAAGCGAAGGCATATTTTTATATACTTAAATGAATCTGCCAACGTACGCTGATATAAATATTTATTTCGTGAAAGCTTTGTAAAGCTATAATCGTATAGTAGCTAAACTTCAAGAAATTATTAAGCAATTGGCTCCTGATCAAGATGCCCTGCTAGCTTGGGGACTGTTTTATATCTGATTTTTTTTATGGGAATCCGCGTGGGTAAGCATGTTACGTGCTGCAGCAAATGGCTACAGTTGTCATCTCATCGACCTTTATGTCTCTCACAAAGTCAAATAGTTTTCTGAACGATAAAGTCAAATGCTTTTCTACCTGACAACTTTTGCATTAATTGTCGAATTGGAGTTCTGTGTGGGCCAACCTGGATGGAAAGGAAAAACTCTCGAAAACAGAATAAAGGATTAAAAAATTATTATTATAATATGCGATTTTTTTTGGTTTTTGGGTTTGATTATAGTAAAAAAAAAATTTAAACCAATAGTTTTATATTATAAAGAAAATAATTTGGTAATAATTACATTAACAAATATTTGTCATGTATTTCAAATCAACCAGTGTGGTTCATTTTCAGGATAAGATGAACCATACTAGTTGGTTAGGACAAGACAAGCCACACTTGTTGGTTGGTTAGTTCGAAACCTTCAACAAATATGTCTTAATGTGATTATTACTTATTTTTGTTTTTCTTATAATTTAGATATAGATCAAAGAAGCCTAAAATATTTCTTAATGTGATTATTACCTATTTTTGTTTTCCTTATGATGATGATGATGGTGGTGGTGGTGGTGGTTAACGTCCACTGAGACCAAATTGGTCTATCAGACCTATAATTTTCTTAGTTCTTAATTGTTTTGGCTTCTCCTCTTTCTTGGCGAGATTGATGTTGTAGCTTTTTTTTTCTACGGTCTTCCAACTTCTTTTATCTTGCATCTCCTTCATCTCTTCTAGTTCTTGGGACATTGGTGTCTTAGCTTGTGTTCGTCCTTTTGAAGGTAGTCGGAGAAGAAGTTTGTTCTCGGAGATCTGCTTTGCTGTTAAATGAAGATTTATTTTGTGTGGTATTTGAATCTTCATAACTGTTGCTTGAGGGGTTGTCGAATTCATTTTTTCGCTGTTGGGCGGGGCTTTCCCCCTACTTGTCTTTAAAGTTATTACTTTCTTGCTCGATTTCTTGCGATTCAGAGTTTTCTGGAGAGTATTCTTCCTTGATGACAGTGTAATGTTCTTTTTGTGCTCCTTCCCACCATGTAGATTTGTGGTGATTCTTTCTAGCAAAATTTTTCTGGGAGGCTTTTGGGAAATTCTTGGCTAGATGCCCTGTCTCAAAGCAGGATCAACATCTGAAGAGGACACTTTCATAATCGAGTTTATGGTTTCACACATAGTCTTTACTTGTTAGGTTTATTTCAGCTGGGAATCCGGCACTGAAGTTCATTTCCACATAGATGTGTGCATAGGTGGTTCTGGCATATTCTTCTGTTTCTGGGCACCTGCAGTCAAATTTCCCAATTGCATTTCCAATGGCTTTTAGCAAGGAGAAATTCTAGAGATGCAAGGGTAGGTTTGGCAATCTCACCCAAACTGGTGCTGAGATTATGATAGTTGTTGAGGGATCAAATGATGCGTTCCATGACTTCATGAATAGGCTTGAGTTTTCCCAAAACCAAGGGTCAAAATCTAGAATGCATTGTCTACTTTCAAGGTTTTTAAAATCTACTATAAAGAAACCCCTAGCACAAGGGTAGATATTAATTGCATCAGAAATGACAGGTTTCCATACCTCCAAGATCCAAGTGTGGAGAGCTATTAGCCGTGGCCAAAAACCATTGAACCAACAAATTAGGGCACTTTCAGAAAACTTCACAGCCTCATCGAGTGAGGCTAAACCACCTGGACAGTGGGAGCTGGGGCTTCACTGACATATGGGCAGGAGCTTGCCCCCCAGAGGTAGACAGAACTGAGCTAGAAAATATCTTCGCGAAGCCAGGAGCCATCTAGATCAAGGCAGAGCCATCTAGATCAAGGCAGATCGATGATTCCCAAGCTTGTGTATGCCCCCGAAAAAGAATGAAAAAGCCCTGCGGAAAAATGTGAACCTTTTCTACGCAAATGACAAAATGATAGGCTTTATCTCCACCAAATTGCTAGTGAAAGCCTTTTCTGAATACTTTTCCTCCCGGACACTTTTGCAAAACGGTTGTCAGCGAATACTCTTCCTCCCAGTAAATTTTACAGTTTTCCAACCTTTAACAGATGACCAACAACCTTATTAATAGATGAGCCCATTCATACGGATCCTCTACCGAAGGATCAACGGCTAAGATCATGATTTTGGAGGTAGGCCCGCAGAAAGCTCGCATATCATGATCATGATCGTGATTTTTTCAAAGAAGCCTGCAAAAAAACCGTGTTTTGGGGAAAGGGAGAGCCGGAGCGTGTTTGTATCCGAGTTCGGATCTGTTCGTTGTGTGAGTTGATGATTTGAACAAAGGTATGTAGGCAATACATAGAGAAGTGCAATACCGATTCCTCTTCCACTGTCGGTGCTCGGAAGTGCCCCCCTGACCTTACACAACAAACGCTATATCCTGAAGATCAATTGCACACTACCCTACTTTCTTCGCAGAAGACGCGTGGAGAAGCCTAAACTGGATAGTTTTATATTGTTTAGTAAAGCTTAGTATAATTAATAGGCTAAAGGATTTTCCTTAAACATTTTTCCATGTCAATTTTAAATAAAATTTTGAATAGATTTTTAAAAAGTTTAATTTGTAAAATTTGAGTCTTATAGGATTTTTAAAGGTGTCCAATTTATTTATGCATTCAAAAAATTATTTTAAATAATAAAATATCACATTATTGCTTGAAATTGTATTTTCAAATTCAAGTTAAAGTTGTGATTCCACCCATTTCCTACTAGATATTTCGCTAGAAAATATGCCTAGAAAGGCCAAAAATGGAAGATTTAAAGTACAACCTACAATATAGATGATAGAGGAAAACTTGGATATGATAATCTTATCAATATAGGCTGAAATGAATTAAACTAACATAATCATATAAATTGAATGGACAACAAACGCCCATAGGTACCAAAACACTTATTTCATAATACATCTCACATTGCTTAAAAAAAAAAAAAAATCATAAAAATTAACAAAATTATAGCTTTATATTATTATTAATTTATTATTTATAAGAATAATTAGTATACAAGTTAAACATTTGATAAAGACATTTGAAAAAACATGGAACATGATTCCTATCCATGGAGATTTACCCTCACATTACCATGAAGATTCTTAATATGTAAATAGTATTTGTTACAATACCATGGACTAATATCATAGCTTATCAATAGCACATGCCCAAAAAACCATAACTCATTTCATTTGACACTTGTGCATTTATCGTTTTTCTAATTAATCAATTAAATTAAAAGAGAAAAAATGACATAACTACTTTGGAGATAAAATTCAGATTTGTGTATATTTTTAAAAATATTTTAGAATATTCCACATAGGTTAAATCCCTATCATCCACCTAATAATTATGGCCTAGTCTAACTTATAGACGAATTGGCTTTTTTAAGGCATTTTTTCTCGTTAATTTTTAACCAAAATCCAGTAGACATTTTTAAAAACTTAGTTTAAGTTGTTTAATCTATAGAATTCAAGTGCACTAGTGGTTTTTCATGCTGTTGAATCCATTTACGCATTCAAAAATGTATTTTAAACAAAAAAGAATCACAATCTTTCTTGAAATTGTATTGTTGGATTCTGGTGAAACTATAAGTTAGATTACTCCAATAATTATTGATAATTAAATTAAATTTCTAAAACCTTCTAAAATAGACATGCGTATTGGCCTAATAACCTAGGTTGTATAATGTCAGTTTTTTAATGTTTGTTAAACAAAATCATTAATTTAAAAATTCAAAATTTTAAAAATGTTATATTTTAACAAGCAATTTCTACAATTGATGCTATGCACTATGCCCACTACACACGAAGTTATGATGTTATGCACTATGTCCATTATAGACGATGCTCTGTGATTGACCCATTGCTCTAATATAACATTTAACCCCTTGTGAATGCTTCACAGACATTGCACACTGCCTCTAGCATCTCAAACAAATCCCTTGATTTTTCCTATTAATTGCAAGTTTGGTGCAAGTAAATATGGTTGCAATAATGGTTTTGAATCTATCAATTTCTTTGTGCTCTTAAAGTAGAAAAGATGTTTTTGGTTCCAATGGCAGCTATAAAACACCTAATTTGTACCAATTGATTAATATTGGTACTGATTGTGGCACTTTAGAAGCATACATCTTAATCCTTCCTTCTCCAATGCTTGCAAGAAATGAAGAAACCAAATTGTAAGGAAAACAATATCACATTCAGAGGTTAGTGATTTTTAAAATCACTAAAAGAATTTGTTGTAAGATTGAAGTATGTTTATTAATTTTTGTTGTTACAATTAACATGTGCATGCTAAACTAGGTTTTTGAGATGTGGGTGATGAAAAAAGCAATTGGGTGATGATGATTTCCATGTGAAATGTCCATCTTATACACAATGAGATGCCTTAACATCCACCATTGCGGTATCTTCTACCCTACAATTTCTCCTCTTGCAATTGCCACAAGTTATGTTGAATGCTCAAAATCTATTAATTGGAACTAAACTATCTGTAGTGGGATTGCTGGTAAGGGAACCTTATATTCCCCCTAGACAAAACACAAGTAAAGATGGTAAATTTGGTTGCAAAATTTTACATTGTGTTTAAATAAGAAATTTTGGTTATGGATCTTGTATAATTATATTGTGAATTTTTTATTCACTGTTTATAGTTTGCATTTTATATGGTGATTTATTTAGCGCCAAAAAGACTTGGCTAATCCATAAAATTCCATGAATATTCCATTAGATAGTTCGTCATGATAGATCCAATAAAAATATAGTTAAATCTATACTATGAGGATTTAATTTCCCGAGATTCCAAGTTTGTTAATTACTATTTTCTACTTATGCATGTAGTAAACAAAATGCAAAAAACAATGAATAATACAATACAATCACACACTAACCACAACCCTAAGAAACTTTTACGAGTGAACCTAACACGAAGGTGAGGCTTCTTTGCTCTTTCTTTTTTTGGGAAGGAAATAATGCGAGTACAAATGGGAAGGAACTCTTTGTGGAGTTAGGATGCTACAAACACTAAAACCCCTTTATTATTCTTTCTCACTCTCACTCTCCATTGATCTACTCTATTGTGAAACAAGAAACAATTGAAAATGAATGAAACCCCTTTTTCTCCTAGTGGTTTGGTTATAACATAGCTCGATAGCCAACTGGGGTCTAGTTTGACTCATTCAACACCCAACTAGAACTACAAATTTTACCATTATAGAGTATTCATATTATTCATGTGGATAACCCAATTTTTCATGATTAATAGGTGCTGGCATGGTATGCTTTCACATTATGGCGGTCAATCATAATAGGTCAAATTTTAAGAGGCATAATTTTTTCATATGAACTTTGATTGATATTTACTTTGTATTTCTCGAAAGGTATTTAAATATGGAGCAACGTCACAAGACCCTAGTATTAAGTGGGAATGTTCTACCCCCACGAAATATCATTTAAGGATTCAAAATGGCCTTGGAGGATTTCAGGCCCTAGTTCTTCAAACTGGGCCCCACTGATAAAACAACTCCTATAAGATGACTCCTCTACTTTTTCCACTCTAAAAGCATTAAGATGGATGAAAAATCATATAGTGATCGAATTTGGATCAATGGCTATATTTTTCCCCACACAAAATAGGAACAGAGAGGGTAAATGTGGTCATGAAAATTTATGCTCTCTTTAAATGAGAAATTTTGATTCTATACCTTGTATAGTTGTATTGGACGTTTTTTTGGTTATTCTTTACAATTTGCATATTAGATGGTATTTCCTTTGAATTTCTCCATAATGAATCACAAATGAAAACTATCTTTCAAATCTTTATATTTTAGAATATTTCACATAATACATTGGATTCTATAAGATTAGGGAAGCATCTGATTAGTTGGGTTTACCTTGTATAACATTCGACCACTTTCAATGTTCTATAGAGGCCACCTATTTCCTAGAGATTTATTCAAGAATTCATAAGATATGAGATTGGAGAAATGCTCTTCCATATATTCAATGAACATATTAAACACAACAAATGTCAAATGAGAAATTATACTTTGAGGTATTAAATAAAGCCTTCTAAGAATGATCAAGCTCATTAGATAATGGAAACAAAAGAAACACAGGGAAAAGAAAGAGAATGATGGAGGAGAGGAAATGGTAAAATAAAAAGAAAAGGTAGCGAGTCCATTGTGTATATGCATTTTCCTCCCCTTTCCATAGCTAGATCAGTTTCCAAAGCATTCATTTGCTAATTTTTGTAATGTAAACCTCTCGAAAGTAGTAATCTCGTTTACTGATACTATTCACAACAAGAATGCTAATAATTATTGAGCCGAGAGGCTCATTTGACAACCTTGTATGAGAGATATGTGTAAGTACATCTGTGTTCAACTTGGAGTTTACATGTGTCCCTTTACAAAAAAAATATTTAAATAAAAAAAACATCAGATATAATAAAAAATAAAAATTAATAAAAGTGTTTGGTTTGTTTAATTAAAATTGTAGTAATACATTAATAATCTCACTCTTAGTGACCATACTAAGGAGAAATGGTAAAAATATTTCATTAACTCTCAGCCATAAATATAATTTATAATAAAAAAATAAAAAAATGAATATACGTGTTTGGTTTGTTTGGTTAAAAGTATAATAAAACATCAATAATCTCACTCTTTGTCCATAATAAGAAGAAGTGCTAATAATATTTCACTCTAATTCTCAACCATAAATAAAATATTTTGATGTCCATATGAAACAACATAATATTTTTTCAACTTTATAGAGAAATAAAATAGTTAAAAGTTAAAAAAAAGAACTATATATACATTATATGAAACAATCAATTTTTTTTTATTTTATAGTTAAAACATTTCAAGCAGTCTCACTATTTTATTCCCAAGTAAATTTGATCCATTTTAAAATACATTCTAAAATGCAACATAACAATAATATATATATTATAATAATATATATATAATATATATATATATATTATATATATTATATATAAGGAAATAAGCCAAAAATACAATTAAAAAAAATTAGTTTTCTTCTTTTCCCTCCAAAATTCACATAACTCTTAATTTTATTATTTTACTGTCCATTTTGTTATTTGGCCATAAGGAAGGCCATATATATATAATATATAAGTGGCCTCCTAGGCCAAATATACAAAATGACAGCTAAAATAATAAAATAAAAGTTATGAATTTTGGAGGGAAAAGAAGAAAACTAATTTTTTAATTGTATTTTTGGCTTATCTCCTTATAAGTTTACTCAAACCTCAAGTATAGACACTTGTTGGATGCATAATTAAATTCCACATCCAACAAGTACTCATTATGCATAATTTTGAGAAGACCCACATTGATAAAAATTAAAAATACATTAAGAAAGCATGTTCAACACACCTTTTTAATGTGTCTTCAATTTTAGTCAATGCGGGCCTTCTCAAAAGTATACATAATGGCTACTC